>CM069458.1:59518948-59544395 GCA_035610835.1 Ophiura sarsii | reverse complement strand
AGAATAAAAAGTTACATAACCCCCCTATTTCAACATATGAAAGTTACATGACCGCCCCCTATAGTTTACCCAACCGCCCCTCCACCATAAATAATGAACGGTCCCTAATATGACAATGGTAGTGGGAGGAGTAGTTTTTTGATTGATTGGAGCAATTGGATCCAATTGCTTCCTTTGAGATGACATGAGTTTCCGTGTCCCGGTTCCGACATGCTCTGCAGTCGATACGGCCCATTACTAGTCTGCTTATAAGACACATAACAGTACAGAAACGGCGCTTTTAAAGGTTAAAGACGATGTACTCATGGCGATGACAAGTCGCATATAGTTTTTCTTGTTTTATTGGATCTGTCTGCAGCCTTTGACACTATCGACCATACTGTTTTAACTTATAGGAGAATGAACACAGAGCTAGGTGTATCAGGTACTGCCCTACAATGGTTTAAGTCATACCTCTCTGGTAGACAGAGCCGCGTGTCCATTGGCAACAGCTACTCAGATCCTGTGGATCTAAAATATGGTCTACCGCAAGGATCCATTCTTGGTCCTTTAAAGTTTTTAATCTATACGCTCCCTCTCGGAAACATCATTCGCCGCCATGGCTTAGACTTTCACCTTTATGCAGACGACACGCAGTTATACTGTTCTTTAACCCCAAAATACCTGGTGCTATGCAACACGCAATCAAGAGGCTACAACTGTGTATTTGTGAAATCCAAAATTGTTTATTGTGTTTGGATCACCCCATTTTCTCCAGAGCTTGCCACCTGTGTCCCTGGCAATTGGTGATGCACATATTGAACCAACGCTGTCTGTTCGGAACCTGGGTGTAAAATTTGATGCAAATATGACCATGACCAAACAAATATCTAGCTCTGTCAATCTACACATTACCAGTTAAGAAACATCCGTAGAATAAAGCGATACCTCGATAAAGACACTCTTCATCATGTCGTTAGAGCTTTAGTTATCTCTCGTCTTGACTATGGTAATCTTCTTCTCTTTGGTGCTACGGAACATGAATTGAACAGAGTTCAAAGATTGCAGAACAATGCCGCTCGGTTGATATGTTCCATATCCATGCGTGACCATATTACTCCCACGCTTAAAGAACTCCACTGGCTGCCATACGGGAAAGGATTCAATTCAAACTCTGTCTTTTTGTCTTCAAAAGCTATGAACAATACTGCACCTGGATATTTATGCAATTTACTGTCACCATATGTTCCTCGAAGAGCTCTTCGTTCTGCAAATGACATTACTCGCCTAAATGTTCTAGGACAAATAAGGTCTTGGGTCAGAAATCTTTCAGTGTAGCTGGGTCCACGGGCATGGAACAATCTCCCTCGTACCATAAGAGAAACTGACAATATCTCTCATTTTCGTTGTAGTCTAAAGACTCACCTTTTTCCATGCTAAATGTATTTTGTGTACTGTTGTGTTACATGCGCTATGATCTAGATGGAATAGCGCTATATAAATATTAATTGTTATGTTATGTTATGTTACTATAGCAGATCGATGACGTGGATTTGTGTGCCAGGTTAAGCGGCGGCGGCGAACGCGGGAGGGGAGGGGCCGAGATGGGTGCGGAAGTATGCAGAACTTGAATTCAAAATCTTCTGAAAATATTATTTCTGTCAACTCTACGCGGCGGCGGCGGCGGCGAATAGACCGGGAAGGGGAGGGGGGGGGGGGGGGGGGGGGGGGGGCGGGGTGCAGAAGTTAGCGGGGTGCAGAAGTTAGCAGAACAAGTTAGCAGAATGACCGTTAAATTCAAAATCTTTTAAAGATTATTTCAGTAAATTCCACGCGGCGGTGAACGGAGAGGGTGCGGGCTTGCTGAAGTATACATAACTTGAATTCAAAATCTCTTTAAAAAAAATTGTGTCTATCAACTCCACGTGTCTTAGAATCAAGAAGGGGGGGGGGGGAGGTTACAGAAGCCTTGCAAAACTCAAATTCAACCTTAAAGATTTGGTAAAGATCATTCGTGTTAACTCCACTAACGTGTCTTAGAATCAAAATGTCTTTTTAAATACTATTTAGATCATGTTTAGAACCCGCGCCGTTCGGAGAGGGGGTTTACGGAAGCCTATGCAAAACTTAAATTTAACCTTAAATTTGGTAAAGATCATTAGTGTCAACTCCACGTGTCTTAGAATCAAACATGTCGTTTTAAATACTATTTAGATCATGTTAGACCCGCGCCGTTCGGAGAGGGGGGTTTACGGAAGTATGCAAAACTTAAATTCAACCTTAAAGATTTGGTAAAGATCATTAGTGTCAACTCCACGTGTCTTAAAATCAAAAATGTCTTTTTAAATACTATTTAGATCATGTTAGACCCGCGCCGTTCGGAGAGGGGGGTTTACGGAAGTATGCAAAACTTAATTCAACCTTAAAGATTTGGTAAAGATCATTAATGTCAACTCCACGTGTCTTAGAATCAAAAATGTTGTTTTAAATACTATTTAGACTCATGTTAGACCCAGCGCCGTTCGGAGAGGGGGGTTTACGGAAGTATGCAAAACTTAAATTCAACCTTAAAGATTTGGTAAAGATCATTAGTGTCAACTCCACGTGTCTTAGAATCAAAAATGTTGTTTTAAATACTATTTAGACTCATGTTAGACCAGCGCCGTTCGGAGAGGGGGGTTTACGGAAGTATGCAAAACTTAAATTCAACCTTAAAGATTTGGTAAAGATCATTAGTGTCAACTCCATCCACGTGTCTTAGAATCAAAAATGTCTTTTTAAATACTATTTAGATCATGTTCATTACAAGTCGACTACAAGGCTTTTATCCAGTTCAGATTCTGTTTGGTTTGACCATGATTTGTCAGGCCAGAGACACGCAGACTTATTGGCTCAATTATAGCCTACACGCGACAATACCCAGGAGTGTGTATACATGTTTGTGTCCTTGTACTGGCATGACTGTTTGCGGTCAATGCAAAGCCAGTGTTTTAAAAATTACAATATACTAGTACACTACTAGCAATTTAACGTTTAGAACATTTTGCCTGCTACAAATTGAGAGAAGACACTGAGTACCCATTAAACTACTGTCTTATCTTTTTAGTAGGTTATACAATTAATGAACATTCTTAAAGTCAAAAACTGAGATATCTGGAGACATTAATGTAAAGGGCAAAACATTTAGAATAATATTTCAGTGATTTCAGTTTTTCTCTTGATATTTTGAAGTTAATTTTAGAGTGAACTTGAGAGTGAAAATGATCCAAAGTTAAAATGAATTGAATAAAACTGTGGGGTGGGCCTATGGTAAGTTGATGACGTTGAGAATCTTTAGAGACATTTGGTGGTTGCCATTCAGAATACAAAAGTCGTGGTGTTAAATCAAGCATAAAACTGCCATCAAAAATATCTTATTTTATAAAGATGAATGGATCAATTGTTACATTTTAAAGTACTTGAATATTTAGGATTGAACTTGAGAGTGTAAAATTATCCCCTTCTGTTCCAAACTTTCGAAGTAAGATATATTGACATTATGCGAAAGTGCAACGCTTTACACAGAGCGTGTTTCTGCTGGGGAAGAAACCGCTAATAAACTCTAAGTTTGCCCAGCTGAAACAGGCAGAACCCGGCAATAATCGGCAATAATCTTTTGCAGTGTCCCAGCAGAAACACGCTCTTAGTAACCGCACCACTTTAATACAACTAAATGCATGATTGAAACATAATTTGTATCCCTCGAATTTCCCGCACCCTTTGAAAATGTTTCAATACACATCCACAAAACATCGCTCTCATTTATCCAAACTCTTGAGATAAGATATTTTGACATAGGCGAAATTACAACGCACACTTACAGTACCCCACCCCTTTGTGATAGTTTAAACATAACTTATATCGTTTTTCTTTTTCCAAACCCTTTAAAAATGTGCCATTTACACATCCCCAACATCACTCTCGTTTCTCCAAACTCTTTAGACGAAATGTTTTGACAAAGGCGAAAGTGTTAACACACGTAATAATGATAATAGGCCTAATAAAAACGTATAGCGCATATAACACATAGCTTATAGGCACTTTACAAACCATACAGAAACATCGAAATACTACCCATGCACATCGCTCCCCTTTTCCAACTCTTGATATGAAATATTTTGACAAAGGCGAGAGTGTAGCGCAATCTGGTACCCGTATCCCCCTTTGGAAATACATAATTTAAACATAACTTGTATTGCTCTCCTTTCCCGCACCCTTTAGAAATGTTTCAATTACACATCCCCAGCATCGCTTCTTTTTCGAAAACTTTGAGATGTGATTTTTTAGGCATAGGCGAATGTGTAACACATGTAGGCCTACACACTTACTATCCGCACCCCTTTGAATATGCATGATTTAAACATGTTTTATACCGTTCCCTTTCCACACCCTTTGAAAATGTTTCAATAACACATTCCCAGCATCGCTTCTTTTTCGAAAACTTTTTGAGATGATGTGATTTTTTTGATATAAACCAGCAATGCGCAACGCATTCTTATCACCCGCACCCCTTTTTAAATGTTTAAAATAAACATCATTCAACATCCCTATTCTTTCTCCCAACTCTTGATACATGATTTTTTTTAAATAGACGAGATAAGAGTACAACGCATACTATGGGAAAATAGCGCCATAACAGGTACTCGCACCCCTTTGAAAATGCGTGATTTAAACATAATCTACCAGTCGCGTCAAAAAAGACATGTTGTCGGCAAACACAGTTTTGAGATAGAGGCCAATATATTTGGTGAAATATAAAGAAAATAATAGAAAAAAATATGCTTCTTCAACTCGTATCTTGTGATTAAAAAGTCCGACCACCTTCAACATGGTATCATTTTCAAGCTTAAAATGTGTTCTTTCAAGTCATGACAATAACTCAGAATTGACTCATGCCACCAACATGTCCATTTTGATGTGACGGGTCACAGTCACTCCCCTTTCCCGCAATCCTGCAACGCATTCTTATCACCCGCAGTCGCACCCCTTTGAAAATGTTTAAATTACACACCATTCAACATCCCTATTCTTTCTCCCAACTCTTGAGACATGATATTTTGAAATAGGCGAGAGTGCAACGCACTCTAAATGGGAATATAGCGCCATAACAGTACTCGCACCCCCTTTCAAAATGCCTGATTTAAACATAATCTATGTCGATCACCTTTCCCGCACCCCTTTGAAATGTTTTCAATTACACATTCCCAGCATCGCTTCTCTTTCGCAAACTTTTGAGATGTGATTTTTTGAAATACAACAGTAATGTGCAACGCTTTCTTATCAACCGCACCCCTTTGACCCCTTTGATTTTTTTTAATAACACATCCCCAGCATCGCTTCTCTTTCTCCCAACTTTTGAGATGTGGTTTTTGACATAAACCAGCAATGCGCAACGCATTCTCATACCCGCACCCCTTTGAAAATGTTTAAATTACACATCATCTAACATCCCTATTCTTTCACCCAACACTTGAGACATGATGTTTTGAAATAGGCGAGAGTGCAACGCACTCTAAATGGGAAATAGCGCCATAACCATGATAACAGTATACTCGCACCCCTTTGAAAATGCGTGATTTAAACATAATCTATGTCGTTTCCCTTCCCCGCACCCCTTTGAAAATGTTTCAATTACACATTCCCAGCATCGCTTCTCTTTCGCAAACTTTTGAGATGTGATTCTTTGACATACAAACAGTAATGTGCAACGCATTCTTATCACCCGCACCCCTTTGAAAATCTTTAAATTACACATCATTCAACATCCCTATTCTTTCTCCCAACTCTTGAGACATGATATTTTGAAATAGGTGAGAATGCAACGCACTCTAAATGGGAAAATAGCGCCATAACAGTACTCGCACCCCTCTCAAAATGCCTGATTTAAACATAATCTATGTCGCTCCACTTTCCCGCACCCCTTTGATTTTTTTAATTACACATCCCCAGCATAGCTTCTCTTTCTCCCAACTTTTGAGATGTGGTTTTTGACATAAACCAGCAATGCGCAACGCATTCTCATACCCGCACCCCTTTGAAAATGTTTAAATTACACATCATCTAACATCCCTATTCTTTCACCCAACACTTGAGACATGATGTTTTGAAATAGGCGAGAGTGCAACGACTCTAAATGGGAAATAGCGCCATAACCATGATAACAGTATACTCGCACCCCTTTGAAAATGCGTGATTTAAACATAATCTATGTCGTTTCCCTTCCCCGCACCCCTTTGAAAATGTTTCAATTACACATTCCCAGCATCGCTTCTCTTTCGCAAACTTTTGAGATGTGATTTGTTGACATAAATCAGCAATGTGCAACGCATTCTTATCACCCGCACCCCTATGAAAATGTTTAAATTACACATCATTCAACATCCCTATTCTTTCTCCCAACTCTTGAGACATGATATTTTGAAATAGGTGAGAATGCAACGCACTCTAAATGAAAAAAAAGCGCCATAACAGTACTCGCACCCCTTTGAAAATGCGTGATTTAAACATAATCTATGTCGTTTCCCTTCCCCGCACCCCTTTGAAAATGTTTCAATTACACATTCCCAGCATCGCTTCTCTTTCGCAAACTTTTGAGATGTGATTTTTTGACATAAATCAGCAATGTACAACGCATTCTTATCACCCGCACCCCTTTGAAAATGTTTAAATTACACACCATTCAACATCCCTATTCTTTCTCCCAACTCTTGAGACATGATATTTTGAAATAGGCGAGAGTGCAACGCACTCTAAATGGGAAATAGCGCCATAACCATGATAACAGTATACTCGCACCCCTTTGAAAATGCGTGATTTAAACATAATCTATGTCGTTTCCCTCCCCGCACCCCTTTGAAAATGTTTCAATTACACATTCCCAGCATCGCTTCTCTTTCGCAAACTTTTGAGATGTGATTTTTTGACATACAATAGTAATGTGCAACGCATTCTTATCATGAGACATGACATTTTGAAATAGGCGAGAGTGCAACGCACTCTAAATGGGAAATAGCGCCATAACCATGATAACAGTATACTCGCACCCCTTTGAAAATGCGTGATTTAAACATAATATATGTCGTTTCCCTTCCCCGCACCCCTTTGAAAATGTTTCAATTACACATTCCCAGCATCGCTTCTCTTTCGCAAACTTTTGAGATGTGATTCTTTGACATACAAACAGTAATGTGCAACGCATTCTTATCAACCGCACCCCTTTGAAATTTTTTAAATTACACATCATTCAACATCCCTATTCTTTCTCCCAACTCTTGAGACATGACATTTTGAAACAGGCGAGAGTGCAACGCACTCTAAATGGGAAATAGCGCCATAACCATGATAACAGTATACTCGCACCCCTTTGAAAATGCGTGATTTAAACATAATCTATGTCGTTTCCCTTCCCCGCACCCCTTTGAAAATGTTTCAATTACACATTCCCAGCATCGCTTCTCTTTCGCAAACTTTTGAGATGTGATTCTTTGACATACAAACAGTAATGTGCAACGCATTCTTATCAACCGCACCCCTTTGAAAATCTTTAAATTACACATCATTCAACATCCCTATTCTTTCTCCCAACTCTTGAGACATGACATTTTGAAACAGGCGAGAGTGCAACGCACTCTAAATGGGAAATAGCGCCATAACCATGATAACAGTATACTCGCACCCCTTTGAAAATGCGTGATTTAAACATAATCTATGTCGTTTCCCTTCCCCGCACCCCTTTGAAAATGTTTCAATTACACATTCCCAGCATCGTTTCTCTTTCGCAAACTTTTGAGATGTGATTTTTTTACATAAATCAGCAATGTGCAATGCATTCTTATCACCCGCACCCCTTTGAAAATCTTTAAATTACACATCATTCAACATCCCTATTCTTTCTCCCAACTCTTGAGACATGATATTTTGAAATAGGTGAGAATGCAACGCACTCTAAATGGGAAAATAGCGCCATAACAATACTCGCACCCCTCTCAAAATGCCTGATTTAAACATAATCTATGTCGCTCCACTTTCCCGCACCCCTTTGATTTTTTTAATTACACATCCCCAGCATCGCTTCTCTTTCTCCCAACTTTTGAGATGTGGTTTTTGACATAAACCAGCAATGCGCAACGCATTCTCATACCCGCACCCCTTTGAAAATGTTTAAATTACACATCATCTAACATCCCTATTCTTTCACCCAACACTTGAGACATGACATTTTGAAATAGGCGAGAGTGCAACGCACTCTAAATGGGAAATAGCGCCATAACCATGATAACAGTATACTCGCACCCCTTTGAAAATGCGTGATTTAAACATAATCTATGTCGTTTCCCTTCCCCGCACCCCTTTGAAAATGTTTCAATTACACATTCCCAGCATCGCTTCTCTTTCGCAAACTTTTGAGATGTGATTTTTGACATACAATAGTAATGTGCAACGCATTCTTATCATGAGACATGACATTTTGAAATAGGCGAGAGTGCAACGCACTCTAAATGGGAAATAGCGCCATAACCATGATAACAGTATACTCGCACCCCTTTGAAAATGCGTGATTTAAACATAATCTATGTCGTTTCCCTTCCCCGCACCCCTTTGAAAATGTTTCAATTACACATTCCCAGCATCGCTTCTCTTTCGCAAACTTTTGAGATGTGATTTTTGACATACAATAGTAATGTGCAACGCATTCTTATATACATTATATAAAAGATATGCATTTAAAAAGTGATAATACCACTAAAGACTAATAAATAAGTGTGTAAAAAAAGGCTGAATTATTCAACAGGGAACGGATGAGTTTTTAAAAGCTTTTTAAAACGTTTCACATTTGGGGCGGCACCCACAGAACTTGGTAGGTCATTCCACATTCTTGGTCCTAAAGCTGAAAATGATTTATCCCCAAATGATCTTTTAGTTTTAGGGATGGCAAGACGTGTAGAATCATGAGATGACCTAAGCCCTTGACGGACTGAGTTATAAATGTTTAGTAAAGCCTGTAAATAAATTGTGACGAACCATTCATACAATTGTACCTACACATGCACCAAGATCTAGAATTCAATCCTCTGCTGGATAGGCAACCAATGCAATTCCCGGAGTAATGGTTTCGCGTTAGTTCGTCTGCCGACATGGTAAACAAGACGCGCAGCGCGATTTTGCAGTCTCTGTAAACATGGTAAACGCGATAGTCTCGGTCGCAGACAAACCGCCAAGCTTTGAGTTGCCCTAGTCCAACCGGGAAAGAATCAAAGATCTCACTGCATGTGCACAAGTAGATTTATCAATAAAACGACGGATTCTCCACAAGTTTCTCAAATGAGAATTAATAGTTCTACATAATGTTCTAACATGATCTTTCATTGAAAGATAAACAAATATTTGATACTCTCTACTGTTAGATCTGTATATGAAATTGATAACTGTTCCTTCTTTCCTATTGATGATATTCAATTACCCTGTGCATCAAGCATTCGATTCCCCATGTGCTTATTATCATAGATGGTAAATAGAAATGTTCTTGTATGTAGTAAAGTTTCGGGATTGACCCCATTACGTAATTAAATGTGAAATGATCACTTGATAATAAAACTCTCCCTTTGAGTAAGATTGAACATGAACCTGATCCTTATGCTAATGTTAAATAACCCGTAACATAACAACGTGTTTTTAACACTTAAAACCATCTTGAATTGTTTCATTCCGGTGGGTGTTAGAGGGACGACGGGTTGATGGAGCAGAATTGTGAGTGGTGTTTTTTTCCTTCTTCTTTTTAATCTTGATCCCATGGAATCACAGATCTGTGATGGAATATGCCTATTAGCTAATAATAAAGTATACATCGGGGATATTTGTGTCCACTCGCATCTAGGATTTTTTTCCTCTAAAACATCTACCCCTACCTCACAACTCATGTTATGGTACATATATGGTTAACTCTCATGAAAACAGTGCAAAATGAACTTTTTGATGTCTTTGGTCCAATACCGTTTTATACAATGTTTTCTTGCTTGAAAAACTTATTTTCTGGATAGATCTCGATGTTTTCTATTTGGACATATATACTTTGCTATACTTCTGATCGTGTTTTCACTAAAAAAATTGCGCTCATATACCCCAAATTAGCGAAATTTCCATGTCCGCAGCATAAAAGTAAATGTTGCCTTTATCAATTACAATACGAAAAGTACAACACTTTCTACAAAACGTGTCCTAATTTGTAGGGAACATATACCGATATTCCATGGTTAGGAAAAGAAATGCACATTTTTTACGATGTTAACCTGTTTCAATTTAATATATTCTGTCCGAGATATTGATGTTTATTACGTTACCTGCGATATATAGAATATCAAAGTTGTTCAAAATTGACATTTAAACATTTAAATGTACATATTTTTAATCTAAAAGGACATTGGTATTTGAAAATAATATCTTTAAAATTCTTTAGCAGCATGTCTGACCTTGAGAATAAATCAAAATGCTGCAAAGCATGCGAACTTGTTAAGGATGTTTATTACGTTATTCAGATTGCTCCTGAACTATGTATCAAAACACAATTTTTTGTTAAAAACCTATTTGATACATACACATAGACTCTGTGGTTACTTGGAGCACTCGCTAGCTCTTTCCAGATCGTCTACATGGTACTATGTGTACGAAAAACGTTTACTACGATATCGTTTATTACGTTATCAAATAAATCGATAAAGAGACAGCCACACTCTACGACTGTATTAAGCAAAGACATGTGGCAGGCCCTTTTCGCAGGCATACATTGGGAATACTTGCTGAAAATACAGTGCGAAAAAAACCACGACGAATGGTAAGAATTCATTATTTTGTTCTTGTAAGTAATATGAAAATTAAGCTGAATGAAAGTTGAAGTCATATAGATCTCTGTAGGGTGGGCAAATCTAGACTTTTTTCGGAAATAATTTACAAAACCCAGTTTTTTTATGGCCAAATTTTGTGAGAAAAAAGAATATCATCATAAAAAAAATCTCAGATCAATG
The DNA here is from genome assembly GCA_035610835.1 of Ophiura sarsii. Classification (NCBI taxonomy): domain Eukaryota; kingdom Metazoa; phylum Echinodermata; class Ophiuroidea; order Amphilepidida; family Ophiuridae; genus Ophiura; species Ophiura sarsii. The sequence goes on along the minus strand of CM069458.1, from coordinate 59,533,359 downwards.
GTTAGGTTGGTAAAATGGCAAAATTCAAAATGGCCGCCAAAATGACAGATTTTCAACATATTTTGAAAATGTTCTGCCTGGAATGACCCACCAATGTTAAATAAACCCATGTTTTTAGCTGTTTTCAGGTAGGGAACTACTTGTAGTATTTATACATGATGTGTGGGGTATATAGGCACCATAACTAACAGGGAAAATTCAAAATGGCCGCCAAAATGACAGATTTTCAACGTATTTTGAAGATGTTCTGCCTGGAATGACTCACTAATGTAAAATAAACACATGTTTTTAGCTGTTTTCAGGTAGGGGACTACTTGTAGTATTTATACATGATGTATGGGGTATATAGGCACCATAACTAACAGGAAAAAATCAAAATGGCCGCCAAAATGACAGATTTTCAACGAATTTTGAAGATGTTCTGCCTGGAATGACTCACGAATGTTAAATAAATACATGTTTTGAGTTGTTTTCAGGTAGGGGACTACTTGATGTATTTATACATGATGTATGTAGTATATAGGCACCATAACTAAAAGGGAAAATTCAAAATGGCCGCTAAAACAAACATATTCACGTAATTCTGTATGATATTTTGTCTGTTACATCATATAAAATGACATTTTATTATGTTTTTAGATCTCTGAATACTGATATTTCGTTCATGTATCAATAATATTCATCCCCATAGCCAGCTGCCAGGGTGACTGGTTTTACCTTTATAGAATTCAACATGGCTGCCAAATTTGACATTTAACTTGTTCCAAAATGTCAATTGTGTCAAATTCTGCAGAGTTGATCAAATGCCAATGACTAATTGCGTTGAAGACGGTTATTATGTACTTGATATCGTGAAATACAACGGTTATATATCCATGTGCTCATAATGCATTCTTTAACAAAGTGTCAACATCACTTGTGACATTTTCCTATGGTTTCACAGCGTTTTCAATGGATATTCTTAGTTCATTGATGGAAAACCTTTCCATTTTGAAGCGCCCATTGAGGCATCTGGTGTATGTCCGGAGCAACTGTCGCACGGAGATATCCCACCTCGACGAGGAGTTGCTTCTCATCCAAGTCATCCAAGATAGCAATACTCGTTGGTGTTACTGGTCCAGCGTGTTCTTTGCAGGAGTCAAGCAGCTTCGACACTTTAACCAACTTCTTCTTCTTCAACTCTTTTTTCTTTAGCATTGACAACCTGTGTGCATTCTTTACTGTCTCAATGAAGTCCCTCTCTACTTTCCTAACATATGCGACCTCCTTTGACAACCTTGCCCACTTCCATCTAGCTTGCCTTTCATCTTCTGATTGTTTTGTGAAAGAAGAGCCTACAAATAACTTGTTTGTCATGACGACATTCTTCCTTGAGTGTGTCTGTACTGATGTTGTATTCAGAAGAAGTTGGTTAAAATGCCGAAGCTGCTTGACTCCTGCAAAGAACACGCAGGACCAGTAACACCAATGAGTATTGCTATCTTGGATGACTTGGATGAGAAGCAACTCCTCGTCAAGGTGTGATACCTCCGAGCTCCGTGCGACAGTAGCTACATACATCATGTATAAATACATCAAGTAGTCCCCTACCTGAAAACAACTCAAAACACGTATTTATTTAACATTCGTGAGTCATTCCAGGCAGAACATCTTCAAAATTCGTTGAAAATCTGTCATTTTGGCGGCCATTTTGAATTTTCCCTGTTAGTTATGGTGCCTATATACCCCATACATCATGTATAAATACTACAAGTAGTCCCCTACCTGAAAACAGCTCAAAACATGTGTTTATTTTACATAAGTGAGTCATTCCAGGCAGAACATCTTCAAAATACGTTGAAAATCTGTCATTTTGGCGGCCATTTTGAATTTTCCCTGTTAGTTATGGTGCCTATATACCCCATACATCATGTATAAATACTACAAGTAGTCCCCTACCTGAAAACAGCTAAAAACATGTGTTTATTTTACATTAGTGAGTCATTCCAGGCAGAACATCTTCAAAATACGTTGCAAATCTGTCATTTTGGCGGCCATTTTGAATTTTGCCATTTTACCAACCTAACCATTGATCTGAGATTTTTTTTATGGCGATATTCTTTTTTCTCATAAATATTGGCCATAGAAAAACTGGGTTTTGAAAAATTGATACATATTTGCCCACCCCTACTGAGTCTTAGGAACATTGAAAATGGACCTATGATATCGAAATGGGGTTTATAATGTGAAGAAATGCAGTAGGTATCGCTAACGTGTACATTGATTGCGTTGTATATATGTTAAAGGCTAGCATTTGGCACTGTTGCTGTCGCCAATAACGTAATAAAAAGGATAACGTAACCAACCTCATTGTCTATTCTCATGTTAATGTTGGCATCAATTCAGTAACTTTCATGATTGATGTACTTGAGTATCATACATTGTATCCAATGTTTTAATTTTAATATGTGGACTATTCTATGTGAGGACTGAAACCACCTTATAATGGACAACGTAATAAACTTTTCATCATTTGATAAATATAATTGCACCCTGTTCATAGTGATTCAACATTTATTATGCGTTTATGAATGTTAACTTAGTGTACATACATATTGTCTCACATACTGACACAATCTCATTTGTTTGCATGCTTCAATGATGCATAGTTCTATGGCTATTGGATAACGTAATAAACCAATTCGTATAATTGTGTGAATAAATACGGTATACCTAGCTGAAACAGCTGCAAAATTTGTCATCAACTTTGTTTTGTTTTTGTTATCATTATTATACAGAAACATGTGCCACACGGTGCAAAAAACCAATGGCGATACCGGCAGAACCAAATGCAATAGTGGAGACAACAACGGTCATCAGAGTACAGTCTTATTAACAATTCTACTACCATCATTTTAAATAAAACAAATCAATATCTTACTACTTTTAAGAGATAAAAGGCTATTCAATATTTAGTGCTATTAAAATTTACCTAAAGGTAATAATGTCATGGTCTTACAACATATCTGTAAAATGCCATGTTACATCTGTCAATTTAGTGACCATGTTTATTACGTTATTCACCATATTTACCCTACATCAAAAGAGCAAGTCGACAATATTATATAGAACTGTCTTTCAGTGGACTTTGGGCAACTTAACTTACTAAAATACCGTTTACAAGATATGTTTGTGTACAAAATAAACTGACTTGGTCGATGTTGAATATAGTTGTTTACATGTGTTTGTATATGTTTATTACGTTACCCACCCCATAAAGTCCGAATACCAATGCCAGCGTTATTAGCAAAGCATAATATTTATTGTTTCTGAGCTAGCTTTTAAAAACACATTATAACGATTGGAAAAAGATACGATTAAAGATATATTTTATACTTTGCACAAAGATATTCATTTTGGAAAACCGTGCATTTTTTCAGTTTTAAAGCTGAGGTTCAAACAGTAATGTGAAGACCAAAAACGATTCATAATACTTGCAATTTACAAAATTACATTGCATTTTGTTCGCTGTAATTGGTAGAAGTATGCTTTCGTAACTACAATTTTGTGTTTTTGGCATCACAGTTTGTAAACTCGTTCTGATTTAGAGCTGATAGGAAGTATATAACGTAATAAAACATGGAACAAAATCTGCAAACAAGTGATATTATAATATAAGTTCAACGTTATATTGTAAAAAAATGCAATGAGTGTTGTTCACAAAATTTTAAATATAGTATCCAGTACATGTCTACTATTAAAAAATAGGGTAATAAATAAAATTGGAGACAATTTTTTTTTTTTAACTTCTGAAATCTCATGGTTTGGAGATAAATTTACTAAAGTTTAATACCGTAAAGTGAACATTTTCGCGTGTATAATTTTTCGCGATTATTTGCACACTTAATTTGAGCTTTTGCCCTTTGCCCCCCCCCCCCCCCCCCCCCCACCCCCACCCACCACCACCACCACCACCACCACCACCCCCTGATAATAAGTGACTCTGGCTACGCTTCTGCACTCCAATCTAGAAATTTCTTTTTCCTTAAACTTCTACCTCTACCCTGGATCTTATGTTATGGTTTGAAGGTAAATTTACCCACGTTTAATGCTATAGGGGTGAACATTTTTGCGTGTATACATTTTTCGCGCTTGGCACATTTTGAACAATTTCGTTTTTATTTTATTTTTGCGATTTTGAGCTTCCTTACATTGACCTACATACACAATGAATATATTTGCGCGCCTTTATTTGCATGTTTTGCTGAGTTATAGCACGAAAAGCGCAAAATTAAATGTAGCGCGAAAAAGAACACGTTGACACTTTCTGGAATCACAACAAAAACCATGAATAAACACATAACACTGCTCGCCAGAGGGTTTGGCTAAGTAGTGAGTTGTGAGACGGAGAGTTGTACTTGGGAGAGTTGTGGAGCGAGTTGTGCGGCGAGTTGTGGAGCGAGTTGTGAGGCGAGTTGTGGGGCGAGTTGTGACTATTGTAACTATTGTAACTATTATTGTAACTATTGTGCAGTGAGTTGTGGAGTGAGTTGTGGAGTGAGTTGTGGAGTGAGTTGTGGGGTGAGTTGTGCAGTGAGTTGTGCAGTGAGTTGTGGAGTGTTGTGGTTTGGGGTTATATTGGGAATAAATGTTGTGGTGTCGATGTGTTGGGTTATGGGTTAAGGTTACTGCATGTATCAGGTTATACTATAATGTGTTCAGCCAAGCAAAAAAGTTTTATCATGTTTCAGGCGGTACTTCACCTCTTGAGGGCTTGAGGCATTTACAAACTATTATAATATGACAACATTACAAAATTACAGTTCAATGATATCAGGCATTGTAATGATTTTTGTCTCGCCTGATGTAATCAGAAAGAGACTATGTTATCACTATTTCTGTCCGGCGTCCGCCGTATGCCGTATGCCGTCCGCCGTCAGCCGTGTGCTAAGAAATACCTTTGTGACGCGATATCTGGAGATCCGTAAGGCCTATCGTGATGGGACTTGGTGGAGGGAAGGGGGGTGGTGCGTTCTGTTGCTGATTGATTTTCAAGGTCATCGGGGGTCATACAAGGTCATCGGGGTCAAATATGCTTAAAACTTTGAGACGCGTTGTGACGCGATATCTAGAGATCCGTAAGGCCTATCTTGATGGAACTTGATGTCAGGGAAGGGGGTGGGGTGTTCTTTTGCTGGTTAGATTTTCAAGGTCATTGGAGGTCATTCAAGGTCATCGGGGTCAAATATGGGGTCAAATAAGATCCGTAAGGCCGATCTTGATGGGATTTGGTGGAGGGAAGGGGGTGGTGTGTTCTTTTTGCTGATTAAATTTTCAAGGTCATCGGAGGTCATTCAAGGTCATCGGGGGTCAAATATGGGGTCAAATAGATCAGTAAGGCCTATCTTGATGGGATTTGGTGGAGGGAAGGAGGGTGGTGTGTTCTTTTTCCTGATTAAATTTTCAAGGTCACCAGAGGTCATCGGGGTCAAATATGGGGTCAAATAGATCAGTAAGGCCTATATTGATGAGATTTGGTGGAGGGAAGGGGAGTGGTGTGTTCTTTTTGCTGAATAAATTTTCAAGGTCATCAGAGGTCATTCAAGGTCATCGCGGGTCAAATAAGATCCATAAGGCCTATCTTGATTGGATTTGATGGAGGGAAGGGGGATGGTGTGTTTCATTTTGTTCTTAATTTTTCGGGGTCATCGGGGGTCAAATATGGGGTCAAATAGATCAGTAAGGCCTATCTTGATGGGATTTGGAAGACGGAAGAGGGATGGTGTGTTCTTTTTGTTGATTAATTTTTCGGGGTCATTGGGGGTCAAATATGGGGTCAAATAGATCAGTAAGGCCTATCTTGATGGGATTTGGAAGACGGAAGAGGGATGGTGTGTTCTTTTTGTTGATTAATTTTTCGGGGTCATTGGGGGTCAAATATGGGGTCAAATAGATCAGTAAGGCCTATCTTGATGGGATTTGGTGGAGGGAAGGGGGGTGGTGTGTTCTTTTTGTTGATTAATTTTCCGGGGTCATTGGGGGTCAAATATGGGGTCAAATAGATCAGTAAGGCCTATCTTGATGGGATTTGGTGGAGGGAAGGGGGTGGTGTGTTCTTTTTGTTGATTAATTTTTCGGGGTCATCGGGGGTCAAATATGGGGTCAAATAGATCAGTAAGGCCAGTCTTGATGGGATTTGGTGGACGGAAGAGGGTGGTGTGTTCTTTTTGTTGATTAATTTTTCGGGGTCATCGGGGGTCAAATATGGGGTCAAATAGATCAGTAAGGCCTATCTTGATGGGATTTGGTGGACGGAATAGGGATGGGGTGTTCTTTTTGTTGATTATTTTTTCGGGGTCATCGGGGGTCAAATATGGGGTCAAATAGATCAGTAAGGCCTATCTTGATGGGATTTGGTGGACGGAAGAGGGATGGTGTGTTCTTTTTGTTGATTAATTTTTCGGGGTCATCGGGGTCAAATATGGGGTCAAATAGATCAGTAAGGCCTATCTTGATGGGATTTGGTGGACGGAAGAGGGTGGTGTGTTCTTTTTGTTGATTAATTTTTCGGGGTCATCGGGGGTCAAATATGGGGTCAAATAGATCAGTAAGGCCTATCTTGATGGGATTTGGTGGACGGAATAGGGATGGGGTGTTCTTTTTGTTGATTATTTTTTCGGGGTCATCGGGGGTCAAATATGGGGTCAAATAGATCAGTAAGGCCTATCTTGATGGGATTTGGTGGACGGAAGAGGGATGGTGTGTTCTTTTTGTTGATTAATTTTTCGGGGTCATCGGGGTCAAATATGGGGTCAAATAGATCAGTAAGGCCTATCTTGATGGGATTTGGTGGACGGAAGAGGGATGGGGTGTTCTTTTTGTTGATTATTTTTTCGGGGTCATCGGGGGTCAAATATGGGGTCAAATAGATCAGTAAGGCCTATCTTGATGGGATTTGGTGGACGGAAGAGGGATGGTGTGTTCTTTTTGTTGATTAATTTTTCGGGGTCATCGGGGGTCAAATATGGGGTCAAATAGATCAGTAAGGCCTATCTTGATGGGATTTGGTGGAGGGAAGGGGGGTGGTGTGTTCTTTTTGTTGATTAATTTTTCGGGGTCATCGGGGGTCAAATAAGGGGTCAAATAGATCAGTAAGGCCTATCTTGATGGGATTTGGTGGAGGGAAGGGGGGTGGTGTGTTCTTTTTGTTGATTAATTTTTCGGGGACATCGGGGGTCAAATATGGGGTCAAATAGATCAGTAAGGCCTATCTTGATGGGATTTGGTGGACGGAAGAGGGATGGTGTGTTCTTTTTGTTGATTAATTTTTTGGGGTCATCGGGGGTCAAATATGGGGTCAAATAGATCAGTAAGGCCTATCTTGATGGGATTTGGTGGAGGGAAGGGGGTGGTGTGTTCTTTTTGTTGATTAATTTTTCGGGGTCATCGGGGGTCAAATAGATCAGTAAGGCCTATCTTGATGGGATTTGGTGGACGGAAGAGGGATGGTGTGTTCTTTTTGTTGATTAATTTTTCGGGGTCATCGGGGTCAAATATGGGGTCAAATAGATCAGTAAGGCCTATCTTGATGGGATTTGGTGGAGGGAAGGGGGGTGGTGTGTTCTTTTTGTTGATTAATTTTTCGGGGTCATCGGGGGTCAAATAGATCAGTAAGGCCTATCTTGATGGGATTTGGTGGACGGAAGAGGGATGGTGTGTTCTTTTTGTTGATTAATTTTTCGGGGTCATCGGGGGTCAAATAGATCAGTAAGGCCTATCTTGATGGGATTTGGTGGAGGGAAGGGGGTGGTGTGTTCTTTTGATTGATTAATTTTTTCGGGGTCATCGGGAGTCAAATATGGGGTCAAATAGATCAGCAAGGCCTATCTTGATGGGATTTGGTGGAGGGAAGGGGGGTGGTGTGTTCTTTTTGTTGATTAATTTTTCGGGGTCATCGGGGGTCAAATATGGGGTCAAATAGATCAGTAAGGCCTATCTTGATTGGATTTGGTGGAGAGAAGGGGGTGGTGTATTCTTTTTGCTGATTAAATTTTCAAGGTCATCGGAGGTCAAATAAGATCCGTAAGGCCCATCTTGATGGGATTTGGTGGACGGAAGAGGGATGGTGTGTTCTTTTTGTTGATTAATTTGTCGAGGTCATCAGAGGTCATCTGGGGTCAAATAAGATCCGTAAGGCCTATCTTGATGTGATTTGGTGGAGGGAAGGGGGTTGGTGTGTTCTTTTTGCTGATTAAATTTTCAAGGTCATCAGAGGTCATCTGGGGTCAAATAAGATCTGAAAGGCCTATCTTGATGTGATTTGGTGTAGGGAAGGGGGTTGGTGTGTTCTATTTGTTGATTAAATTTTCAAGGTATTACATCCCTTGCATTAACTACAATGCATACCTCTGTGACAGTGCTACATTGTATCATATGTTTCATCATCATTTCTTTCAATTCACTTTTGATGAACAGGCGAGACGCGCCGTTCGAGAACCGCCTTGTATAAAATAGCCCTTATTTTGGACATTTCATATCCTGGATAGCCAAACCTTGCGGTTAGTGCTAACTGACGGAGCTCTGTGGGGGGGGGGGGGGGGGGGGGGCAATGGTTGGTAGTTCTAAGACTATTGGAGTAGTCTGGAGGACTATCGATCATTGCTTTTCAGGTTTCACTTTAAATCACTGAGACCCGTATTCTAGAAGGACAACTTTGATCACAAACCATGCTGCAGGAGTTGCGACCGCAGTGATTACAGCAATTGAAAAAACATGATAGCAAACCAACTCACACTAGGGTAAAGTTCCTAATATAACGTCCCCTGGAGCAGACTCGGATTTTTCTAAATCAACTGATGACGGCATGTCCCAAACCCGAAAGGGAGGAGTAAGTTGACGGCAGAGCGCACAATAGGAGACCACTTGCAACATGCAAGACAAATATCACTATATCTACCATGAATGTGAGATCAGAGAGAGTCGATATGTAGGGAGGAGCTTGCATCCAATCTAATTAAATGTAAAATTGACATGATCGGGATACAGGAACGCCGCATTGTCCATGATGATCCAGTGAAGTATGAGAGCATTATGGGTGGAACTCTGATCACTACCTCAGCAACAAGAAATAAAGCAGGTGCAGCTGTAGGTGGAGTCGGGATACTACTCAATAACAGAGCACTCAGATCATTAGCAAGTATTTAAGCCACATTCTGATCGTACACTCATAGTCAACTTCCATGGTAACCCAGCAACAACTGTAGTGGTGACCTACTGTCCTACAAATGTGGCGGATCGTAGGAGATCACTACAACAGTCTAAAGGGGGCAATATACTCCATTCCAGCACACAACATCTTGCTTGTTGTTGCCGACTTAACTTCAATGCTAGGCTTGGAAAGGAAGATGCTAAATTCACATACCATGATGACACAAAAAGAGAGTTCCTAGCAGACTTGGCTAAAGAGAAAGATCTTATAATCGCAAATACTTACTTCCGCAAGAAAAAAAGGCAAGTTGTGGACATATGTCAGCCCAGGCGGCAACAAACTACAGCTGGACTATCCTTGTCAGGCAGAAATGGCGAAACAGTGTTCTAAATTCTGAAGCATATAACACCTTTGCTAGTGTGGGATCTGACCATAGAATCGTCTCTGCTCGTATCCGATTAAGCCTCAGAAAGAGTAAAATCATCAAACGGAAAAAGCAATACGACTGGTGGAAGCTACTTACAACTGATAATGATCTGCAAGCCAAATATAGCATAGAGGTGCATAATAGGTTTCAACCCCTCCAGGATGAAGTAGAAACTGCATCTGAGACTATTCCAGATTCATTAAAGCCACTCAAGATGCTGGCAGAGGAAGTGATTCCTGTGAGGAAAAAGAGAAAATATCCTACTTCTCAAATGACGCCCAGGTATCAAGGGCGAGATCACAAATTGAAGAAGCGTATGCAAAATACCAACTAGACACTAATGACGAGGAAAATTGGAGAAATTATAAGGAGGCTAAGAAGAGCCACTAGGGAGGCTTGTGAAAGAGGAAGACCTTACCAATAAGCTTAGAGAGGTAGAAAATGCCCACATAAACTGCAAGCATGGTAAGAGTTGGAAACTGATCAACAAAATATCAGGAAGATTGACTACAAGAAAGGACAAATCAAAGGATCCACGCAAAAGGAGAGACTAGATAATTGGTATACTCATTTCAAAAATCTCTGGGAGCCCACCGCACATAAGTAATGAGGATGAGGAAATTGCCCCAGTACTACCAAATCTCAGCATAAAAGAATGACCCTTTGACTTGGAGGAATATGTGAAGGCTAAGAAGGCACTTAGATGGTATCACACTGAAATGCTCAAAAGATGTGATTTGGATAATATCATTCTGGACTTCTGCAACGATGCCTTGATGAACGGGAAAAAGCCAGACCAATGGTCTATTCTCAACATAATACCAATACCAAAATGAGGTGATCTCAGCTTGGGAGACAACTACCGTGGAATAAGTCTGAGCTAAATTGTTGCCAAGCTATACAACAAGATGATACTCAACAGAATCAGACCAGAGCTTGACATCACCTGACCTGAGAGCTAATCAAAATGGTTTTCGAGTTGGACGTACCACAGTTGGCCACATTCTTGCCCTCCGAAGAATATTGAGGGAATTAGATCAAACAACCTGCCAGCCATCATAACCTTTATTGACTTCAAGAAGGCGTTTGACACAATACATAGAGGACGAATGCTGCAAATTCTGAAGGCCTATGGTATACCTGAGCAGCTTACAAATGCGATTGCAGAAATATACAAGGACACCAAGGCAAAGGTTATATCACCTGAAACTGAGGAATTTGAAATACTGGCTGGAGTACTACAAGGTGACACCCTGGCTCCATATCTATTTGTCATTGTTCTCGACTACGCCATAAGAGAGGCCATAGATGGCAAAGAAGAGGAGCTAAGATTCCCCTTAACAAAAGAAGCAGCAGACGAATAGGACCAACCACAGTTACTGACCTTGACTTTGCTGACGACTTTGCACTGTTGTATGAAGAAGTATCTCAAGCGCAATCACTACTTAACAGTGTGGAGACTTCGGTGGGTAAAGTTGGGCTCAAAATGAACGCTGCAAAGACAAAGTACATGTCCTTCAACCAGAAGCAAGTACCTGTAATCACCACAAGCGAAGATATGCGCCTTGATAAAGTGGAGGACTTCAAGTACCTTGGAGCCTGGATGAACAGTATGAAAAGGACATTAAACACGCAAAGCAGCTGCATGGAGAGCTTGTGGCAAACTTAGGCCAAATCACTATCCAGAAAGCTCAAAGAAAGACTGTTCATAGCTACTGTAGAATCAGTCCTCCTCTATGGATGTGAGTCATTGACAGTCGCCCCAAAGCTTAGTAAACAGCTGGACGGATGTTACACTAGAATGCTTAGAACTGTGTTCATCATCAACTGGAGACAGCATGTGACCAATAAGGACCTGTACGTGGATATGCCCAAAGTCTCGGATAAGATCAGGGAGCGTAGATCAAGATTTGCAGGACACCGTTTCAGAGGGTCCAATGAGCTGGTCTCCAAACTCATACATTGGGCACCAAAACATGGAACAAGAAAGCGTGGTAGACCAGCCCTAACCTACATTGACTTACTAAAGCGTGACACAGGATTGCAGGTATAGATGAAGTCAAGAGAGCTATGTTGGATAGGAAGATTTGGAGAAGCCAAGAGAGCTATGTTGGATAGGAAGATTTGGAGAAGCATCGTGGTTCGGGAATATTCTCCGCCATAAGTCAAGTAAGTCAAGTCAAGTCATATCCCAAAGGTTGACGGCTAAATAATAAATATAAATGGTACACACAACATGGGCAGAGCGCTAAGTCAAGATAATGAACTGTAATTTAAATTCATTTCATGGAATCTCTTTCATAAAGTCCCCAGAACTATATGTTCTAGGGACTCCCCTGCCGAAGCCTGCTTACCGTGGTTCGATGTTGATCTGACTAATTTGCAGACTAATTTGCATCTTCTCCGGAGATGCGGGTACTCCAAACCTGAAGTATTTTCAATATTTTAGAGACTCGAAACACGGGTCTGCCGATGTGACGTCAACCCCACATCACGCGCCAGCACGTCACCCTATTTCACTTGAAGGGGGCACTACACTAAATCCTTGCGCGTTTGGTGTATGGTTCAGAGAAATAGTACCTATATCAATTTGATCATCGTCCAGGGAAGCAAATAGAAGTAAATCTTGCTGTTTTTTATGAAAAAAGGTAGAATAGAATAAAAAAAATATGGAGATGGGCTGGCCATCTAGCCAGGAGGAAAGACAACAGATGGACTCATAAATTAACAGACTGGATCCCCAGAGCATTCACCAGAGGAAGAGGCAGGCCAAACAGACGGTGGATAGACAACATCATAGAGTATGCAACGTTACTTGGAAAAGGACAGCTCAGGACAGAGTGAAATGAAAAATTTATGAAGAGGCCTTCCTTCTGCAGTGGAGTGAAATAGGCTAGATAGATAGAACCTCAGCATTGCTAATGTGGTCAAAAATCGTCGGAATCGAATACGCACGGGAGCCTAGGCTGCGGAAGGATATCATGGCCGAACCGGTGAGGAAATTATTGGTTTAAAATGGTGAGGGCGCTGTTTAGGTGCCCGTAGCGGAAAAGTTGATCTAGATGGGTCAAGAAAAATCAAGTTTAAAATAAAATTCAACACATATCTGAGACATGCATGCAAAATTAAAAACATTCATCATTGTTACGTGGGGTAAAAATACGGTCTTGAAAAAGGGCCGAAATGCATGTATTTCAATGGGGGAATTATTTAGTGTTTGCCCCCTTGGACACCTTCAAGCATCCAAACTACTTCTGCTTTTTTGCAGTGGGGATTTGGGCCGGCGAGATCAACATCGAACCACGGTAAGCAGGCTTTGGCAGGGGAGTCCCTAGAACATATAGTTCTAAGGAAAACTCCCCTGCCGACCTGCTTGCCGAATGGTGCGTAAAAAAACCAAAACCGTGTGCAGTATTTATTAATTTGTAAGATCAGATCATCGGACCCCATATCTTCATGACGTCGAGGAAAAATTGAATCAAGGTAAGCAACCCTAGTCTCAATTTCGCGTTTATCAAAACCGAAAGGACTTAGCTCAACCCCAAACTGATAAACCAACTCACCTAGTTTATTGGCTGTTTGCCTAACGGCAGTGGCGTAGCCAGGTTTTTCTCAGTGGGGGGCAAAGGGGGGGCCGGAGTTTTGGTGGGGGGCAACAACCAAATTGAGGATTGAAATTTCCTTGTGTTGTGAATAGGTTAGTCCCAAATTATTTCAACTGACATTTCCCACAGGGGGGGCAACAGGGGGGGCAGAGAACCCCACAGGGGGGGGGCAGCTGCCCCCCCTTGCCCCCCCTTGGCTACGCCACTGCCTAACGGTCTGGCTAAGACTGTACGGGCGAACTGTCTCCTGAGCGAGTTTCCCCGCCAAAAGCCTTGTAATAGGCGGCGGAAAATGTCGTCAAGGAATTCCAAGAAACGGCCTCACAGATCTCCTTCACGGACAACCCCGGTGGTATGCCCATGAAGTTGCAATATTATGTGTCGAGTGCGCGGAGGTACGATCGTCATTAATAATTGCATTTGAGTCTTTAACTACCTGAACTATCCAGCATGCAATAGTACTTTTTGCCGCTGGCCTGTGTGGCTCAGATGTGTTAAAAGAGCTGATCAATGTTTTTTACCACTTAGGCCTACTCCGGACATCCTATCAGACAGCGAACGGGGCACCATAACCTGCCATCGTGTACGGACGAGTCCGAATTCAAAAAGGGTAGGTATAGGGTGGGATACGAGTACGCACTTGTTTCGTTTTAGGCCAGGAACCCTGGTACGAAACAAAGTGTAGCACCCGCGCGAGAAAGAGTCATTGACGAAAAAGACAATGCGTGGAGTTCAGAACACCTTTGCGCAGAGGCAAGGGCTACGAGAATTACTGTTTTCCAGAGTGATATTCTTGAGGGTCGCCTTCGCCATAGGCTCGAATGGCGGACCCTTGAGATAGTCGAGAACAGTATTAAGCTCCCAGGCAGTACGATCTTCCTGGTTGGAGGCTTCTCGTTGAACATCTCCTTCAATAGAAGACTGATCTCTCTGCCATCATTGACAGAGGATCCGTCTTCAAAAACCTTGGACGGACATAATTGCAGGCTTATAGTTCCTGATAGGAGCTGCCTGGAGTTCAGAATATCTCGGTTAGGAATTGCGAAATGCAGTTCACATCTGCTCGAGTGGAGAGATATCTCTCTCAGCACACCACTCGTAGTAGGGAGCCAAACGCTTAGAGTATGTTGTAAGCGTAGATCGGCGTCGACCTGAGGCCACCAAGCCTGCAGTTTGTCGAGAAAGGCTTTTC
>CM069458.1:59284894-59518848 GCA_035610835.1 Ophiura sarsii | reverse complement strand
CTTCTAGTCTAGAATTAAATTCTATATTTTTTGGTTTCGCTTTTTTTTTTGTCTAGACAGATTTTGAAAAAATTCTATTTTTCATTTATTAACCACATTTCATTTATTAACAGCATTTATTAACAGCATTTCCCTCATTTAATAAATAAACTTGATTTACAAAATACGGATATGCCTGATCGTTGTGTATAATACACTGTAAAAGTGGACATTTTTGCGCGTGTAAATTTTCGCGCTTCGCACATTTTGAACAAGTTTGCTTGTTTTTATTTTCGCGATTTTGAGCTTCCTCACATACACTTACATACAAAAGGAATAAATATGCGCGCTTTTATTTTTGCGCTTGCTGATCTTTAGCGCGAAAAGGGCGAAAATAAATGCAGCGAAAATAAGTGTTCCACTTTTACAGTAAAACACTAACGGTTTCTTAATTGCGCAAGCAATTTAGCTCATCACTATAGATTGTAATCATTATTATGTACTTGTCTTTCAACCAATTTAGAGAAAATGAGAGTCTGTAATGTTTATCTCTCGTATTCCAATTCGTGGCACATGATGCAGTATTCAGTTCAATTACCGGTTGTCTCTACTCATTTAGAATTTCATTTTCTCTTCTGTCAGAATCAGTAATTAATCATGATCACGTTAGTGCATGGAACAGCAACATATTATCACAATCACTAGGAATTTGAGAATTTTTGCATCAACATATTGCAGTTTGGTTGGAAGCGAAAAATCAATTGTACATTTAGTCTGAAACAAATTAATTGTATATTTATTCGGTATCCTATATTTCAAATACAATATAGCAATAATAACCTTAACTAGATTTGTTTGATTTCCCAAATCCTTTACTGTATTCTTATTACCAGCCATGCTTGCCCTTGTCATTGAGGGGAGGGGGCAGGGTCATGATAGCATGGAAGGCTATACTCTCCCCCTCCACTAGGGTTGGGCATGGGCTAGGGCCATTAGGAACCTATAAAATATACCCTTTATACCCCTTCACCTAATTGTCAATACAGCCATACTAGTCCTCATAAGGCATCATCAACCACCTGGAATCATATAGGGACCATACCCCAGCCCCCTCCCCACCCTTTTCCCTAGTCATGGTCTACTTACCAGTCTGATAGCCCTCGAAGGAGGGGGGTCATGAGACACAAAAACATACGATGGAGGGCTATACCCCTCCTCTACACTCCCCGTCTAGTCTATTACTTACCAGCCATGGTTGGTAGCCCTTAAGGGGAGGGTCATGAGGCATCTGAAATCATACAATGGAGGGCCATACCCCCTCCTCCACCCTCCCCTTATACAGTAGTCTATTACTTACCAGCCATTGTAGCCCTGGTTGGATTGGGCATGAGGGGAAGTGCCAAGAGGCATAGTAGATACACTCCTGATAACCCATTGAAACGGACGATGGTAGCTGGAAAATAAACAAAAACGAATAAACAAATTTATTGATAACTGTAATTGTAAATGAGATAGATGTCTGTGTGTAAAATGACCAAAACGATATGTATTCTGGAAAACACAATTTACAGTAACCCCTATAATGCAAATACAAAAAATAAGGTACATGTTATTTTTCCTTTTAGGGTGAGGCAGTTAAAGGTAGATGTTCCGATTTTCAACTTGAAGTTTTCTATTCTACATGAAAGGTCATCCTTAAAAAAGTCGTGTTCCAAAGTTTGAGTTGCATAGCTCTAATGGTTCTTATTTTAGACGCACAAGATGCTGTGAACTGTACCCATTGAGTAGTACACAAACTATATCGGTGGTTACCACCATTCGCGGTAATTCGACGTTATTTCATCGATTTCTCCGTAATTATACCGATTTAGGCCGTCAAATTTCAGTATGATGATGAGAAAAATACGAGCTTTCATATGATATGAAAATCTCTGTATGTTTGAAATAATTCTGTGTTACGAAAATGTGATCGGGTCATCTACCTTTAAGGCCAAGAGATATTTAATTGACTGATTACGACCATCTCATTGTTTTCCATTAGGCCAAAAAAATATTGTTTGTTTGTCCATAGAGGGTCCACAAAAGTAGGGTCGGTAGGTCAGATTTCTTATTTTGGCTCATTTTGTCACATGGTGTTTAATACTATTCTATATGAAGCTTTTGTCACATGGTGTTTATTCTTTCTTGTTTGTTTTTTTGAATATCTAATTTCTTTTAGGAATCGACCCAAAAGTGCCAAAAATGTGATTTTATTTTTTTTACCAAAAATGCGATTTTCACGATTTTGGAGATAAAAAAATCATGTTTGTTGGCACTTTTTTGTCTATAATTCATAAAATGAATAAGATATTTAAAAAAAGTGCCCCTCCTAGGGAATTTTATTAGGATTATAATAAAACTAGAATGACAAAATTTGACAAAATATATTTTGAGTTATCTTGTCCGAACCTAAA
This sequence comes from Ophiura sarsii, assembly GCA_035610835.1. Classification (NCBI taxonomy): domain Eukaryota; kingdom Metazoa; phylum Echinodermata; class Ophiuroidea; order Amphilepidida; family Ophiuridae; genus Ophiura; species Ophiura sarsii. The sequence continues at coordinate 59,516,416 of CM069458.1, read as the reverse complement.
ATGGGTAAAAAAGGTGATTTTATAATTTTTTCCAAAATGGTAAATTTCAAGTTCATAATTGGATTAATTGAACCCTTTCCGTCAAGAAAATGTATACTTTTATATAGATTAAATGAATAATGAAGGAGTTACAGCAGTTTTACAGAGGCTATGCTGAGGGTCCACACCCCCTTAACATGGCTGTCAATTTTGACTTGAATTTGAAATCAAAATAAAATTTCACAGCTGTTTTATTTATTTTACCAATATCTTCCAGACATGCGTGCAACAACTAAAATTAACTTGCTGTCCATTATATTACCCGCAAATTCATCACTTATTGTCTGAATAAGCGTGCGTGCCTCTAAAGGAGAAAAAAAGAATGGCTTGAGTTGCTTTTTCTTGCGTAAATATTATTCCACCATCCATTATTGTTGTGTGGAGTCAGTGCTAGCAGCTGCTTACCCTATGGTTACAACAATGTCAAAGTGGTCATTTTCGCTTACTACATTTTTCGCGCACTGCAAAATATTTTTTCACATTTACATATCACTGAATAAAAACCATGATCTGGTATTCCTTAACACATACTGTATATTTGTTAATTAAAAAATTGCATGTTTTCGTTGTTTTTTCATACAAATTAATTTGGCGACGGAAAAGTGTGAACAATTTATATACACAAACAAAAATATCCACTGCAATACAACATCTTTTGGAACCCACAACACAATTGAACAAAGAAAGAGAAGCGAGGAGCAGTAAGCGTTTTATTGGTGCATTAATACATTGATGAAAAAAAAGGCAGTCAAGTGAACATAAGTTCACTGTTAAATTTTTTATTTCAATGTCAAGGCTATCAAAACACAAAATATCAACTGAAATTGATCAACAGTAAATTGGTACATAATATTGAAGTCTAATTACTTACTCTTTACTGCATATTTTAACCATTTTCTGAATTCAAATTTGTGAACAAATAAATATAACAAAACACCCTGTCTACGGGTCAACAGACCTCTTGGGTTGGGCCACTTGGTCTGGCCATTTTCAACAAATGTTGACGTTTTTTGTTGTTTCCAAATATTTTTGATCTTTGGTATTTTATTATTCCAAAAAATTTCAATTGTTTTAAAATAAAAAAATAAAATGTTTCTGAAAAGTCCTGTGTTTTTGGTCACCTTAAATAAGAGGGAAATTTTAGGTATTAATAATTATGATAATATAGAAATACATCAGAATGTGAAGGACATGAAAGAAAATTTTCATGAAGGTAATTTTTTAAAATATTAAACATTCATCTTGCAAAGTTAAGTGGAGGGCAAAGGTCATGACCCTCCTCCCCTGGTGCCAACACTGGTTGGTTCCAAATTCAAAAAAATGTCAATGAGAAGTTAGTGTTATAGAACCACTTCACTTATTAACAGCTCTTTTGGGCCTAATTTAACATCAAAACACAAATAATAACAAGCACACTGATTAAATTCTTCTCTCCATTATATCACGATCAGTTTTCAGTGTACAAGGTCCAATCAAATATTGACAATAACACGGTGGTGTCACGGTCAGTGGTTGTAGCGTTAGCGTTCATCATCATAATCAGTGGCGGGGGGATGATATCCTGGCTCATTACACCGTAATTATGAAGTGCCTAGGGCGCTATCTATCACTCAGTCACTACACTATACCATGGATGTGTTTTTTATTGCTTTATTCTCATGCAATACTTCATGCGACAATCACATTTTAGTGATGAGGCCAAAGTGATAACGATATAACCCTAACCCCGGTTTAGGTTTTTTAACCAGGATCACAATTTTCGAAGAGAAAACACTAATTCGGCGAGGACCGGCCGGGAATTGATCCGGGACCCTCTAGATATCGGCCTGTCGTCCCACCCACTACTAAGCCACGGCCCTCAGCTACTCGTTCGCGCAGTATACCGCACTCACTATATAGGCTCGGTTGATAACGTCATCAAAAACTGTCCGCACATGCGCTTGGAGATATAGGCTTACAAGTTGTATTCTTTAATAGTACTCATGGGGGTTAAGGTTAATAAAAAGGGGTTCTGAAATCTGCACCTTCTATAGATGTCTTCACAGGTTTACGAGTTTGTTATGTTCTTTGAACATTTTTTATCAAAATAAAGATAGATATAGAATAGATGCAGAGGTGAGTGGATGGATGGTTGGATGGATGGAGTATACCACTGCAATAAATATTTCAAGTCATTCAATGCAATATCATTCAATCAAATATATCATCCTAACTCACCCATTAAAAGAGTAAAATAAAGTACTGGTCGATAGAAAAACCAGCCCACAAAATAGCGTGAAAGTAGCCATTCCTTTGTCCTCACACCTTGCACTCGTATTCCATACGTCCACTTCTCCCAAGCACTCTCCCATAATCCTTTAGTGGTTGCCCATAATTGCCTCAGTGGGACATTACTGAGACTTATCAGGGATTCGTAAGATTTCCTTCTGTTCATCATTTTTTCGTTCCCTCTTTGGGACGACGTTAATGAAGACGGGGTTAGTGTGGCGCTCCTATTTTTACGAGGTTGGTTCCCAGGCACTGTAAGACTTTGTGGCCGGCTCTTCAAGATCGACTTGAGTTTCACTGGAGCGGTGTCAGCCCCGACAGTACCACCAGATTTGAAGGTGTGTTTCATCTCTTCGGGGATAGTCTTGAATGGATAGACCAATGGCAGGAGTTCATCAGTTTCTACACTGATCAACTCATTTGCATAATCACAGTCTTGGTAAGGAAGTAAATTGTCCACAATTTGATCATCTGTTGTTAATTTTAGAGGACTACTGCTTCTGATCCCGCTTTGCTTCAACTGCTGTCCATCCATAACAGGTTTTTGTGATAGTCTGGTTAAACCTGTCTTGACCTGTTCTTCAGAATTTGTATCAGCATCTTGCAATGTTTGACCTTTTGATGTGTCACCAATGCCACACATGTCTGTGCCACTGAGTTCATCATGAGAATGTGCATCACCAGATGGCACAGCATTCCACACGGCATCTTGCAGATGTTGTTGCCCATGACAACTGTCATCATCATCCACATCCAGGTCATCATCATTGGTGATACGTATGGTTGGTGCCGATTGCTCCATTATGCGTTCTGGGGTCTGCTCCTGCTTTCCTTTCTCGCTATTTTAAACCATGCCTATACACTTCTTTTCTGTTACAGGTTTGCACAAAATATTCCACAAGTCATCTCACATACTATAGTCAATGTACAGTAGCTTCATTCGAACTAAGTGTTAAAAACACTTAAATGAACCACATACTAAGAGCAGAGCTCCATATTTTCAAGTACCTTAAATACATGTATGCTCCCACTAGATGTTTGAAGTGTTCTTAGAGGTTCACAGAGAATGGATTGTTTATAGTTTGTATGGAATAAAAGAGGACCCTTTCTCAAACTTGAGAAGTTACATGAGTGCTGTGTTATTCTTATCCAGGTTAGATTTCATTTGGTTATTCAGTCAAGTTTATAACAATTTACTAATGTTTTAAAATGTCTGCAGTGTGGTTTTCCAAACGATCCAGATCATTTTATCTGATGATAATCAATGCTATGTACAGAACATACAAACAAACTTCACAAACATCAACAAACTTTAACTGTACACAATTACAGCTTCAACGTTCAACCATGCACTTGCTCTCCAAAACAATTAGTGAGTCACCGCAAGATCCAAGTACAATGCAGTAGAGCAGCTCATATGCCACAGAAAATAAAAATCACCACAAACGTCAAGTTATTTTACACCTCATAATCTGTGCTCAACAACCACTACAAAGGAGAAGGACTGGTTCGGCTCTGTTTTGAATGTCTATCCAACACTCTGGACCTGGTGAATTGGAACAGGTGCTATTCAACGTGACAATAAAAGGTGCATTTTACTACATCCCTAAAAACTTTTAAATTTGAATACAAATAGATGCAGGAGGCGTAGATGAAAAAGATCTTCCGTATGACCGCATCCCAATGCAGTCCCCCACTAGTTGCAATCCCAATGCAGTCCTTATGAATCCCCTTGATATAGTATACAGCAGTATACATGTACATGTGGGTGTTTAAGAAGACGATTAAGAAAAAGTGATGAAAATTGTAGACTTGACTTGAAGCGGCTGACAATAAAAATGTGATGGTAGAGATATATGGCTGATGTAGTTCATTACGACGTAGCATTCTCTGATCGATTAATCCGCTGGTTCCGTCCTCTAAGTCTGGTCCTTTTTCATAAAAATGTGCATGTTGGTCATATGTAAATGTGTACCACTAAATTGTAAGATTGATCATACAACTTACTCGTAGCCTCGTAGGCCTACATCTCAACATGTGAAATGGTTCCATGTGGTAAATACTGATAAATAACTTAGGTTTTAAATCCAACTTGAAACAGATGCTAAGTAAGCCATCTTTTCCCAGGACAAAGGTCATCTATGAATGAATACCCTTTTGATAACTGAACACTTTGACAATTACTGTTATCTAAATTGCATGTTGATAGAGGAGAAAATTAATAGTAATTTTAGTACCTTTTTGGAGTATCACTATCAGAGTAGGGAAAAACTCAATACTTTTAAAACATGGGAAAGATAAGAAACTCAGTCACTTGTGAGAGAAAAGTGGGGGGTGGGGGGGGGGGGGGGGGAGGGGAAAGAGTGAAGAAAGAAAGAGGGAATGGGAGGGAAAAGAGGAGGAGAGAATAGACCAGAAGATTTGGGTAACAAAAAAGGGGAAAGAGGGAAAATTGCTATTTTGTACTGGGGATAAAACTTGGTGTCTGAAGGAAAAACAATCTTTGGATTTGGATATATTCAATACCCCTAAGCTAAGGTCACACATTTTCTGCTTTGTAACTGTCGAATTCCGCGTTTTTCTGCTTTGTAAATTTTGCATTTTTCTGTGATGTAATTTTCCCCAAGAAAGCTTAACATTTACGATCTATAAAACCAAAATAAACACACTTTACAGAAAAACACATCATTTTTTTGGTGGACAAGTTAACTTGGCCACCTTATTGGTGGACAAGTTAACTTGGCCACCTTAGTTTTCAAATGAAAGGTCATGGGTCATTATTATTGTTTCAATTAGCTAGTGGTGATGTTAAACGTTACAATTATTGTATTTACTAAATAATGTAAATTGTATTATACATAAAGGAAGAAGTATTGATAGAAAAACGAATCTTATCTGTGGTTTCATGCAATTTGAGCTTTTTAATACAGCCGGCAGTAGACTTTGGTATAAAATGCTAAATATCGCTAGGATATCGCCAATCGCCGCCAAATTCAGATTTTCAAGGCAAAATTAGTATTTTAATGATATTTTATAATATATGTGTCTATTACAATAAATAAAATAGTGTTTTGATGGACATGTAGTTCAAATATCACATTTTAATAGTTTATTGAGTGGATAAACCAGACAGTCTCAATATTATTTTAACTTATGACTTCCTAATATGTAATGACATCACGGTGGTGTAGCGGTTGAATCCTGCGCCTGCCGTGCATTGAACCTGGGTTCAATTCTGCTGGGGACCACATATCTTTTTGTATAATATTGGTACTTTTTGATGTTCCATGATATTAATTACTTACAATATCATTAGTTTGTTTATTAATGACTCTTTTTTTTATCTATTATTATTTTTTACTTTTTTGGTTCAATGAATATGTCATGAATATCACGATTTTCTTTTTTTTATTCGGCTGTTGTTATGAACTTCATTCATGAACTTAATACAGTGTATTCATTCGTGATTTATCTTTACAAAACGATTGACTACAAATTATCCTGGCGGTCCCAAGTTCGCGCCCCGGGAAATCCAAGTTATTTTGTGCACTTTTAAATTTGTCATTGGAATTTAAAATTAAATTATAAATAATGATATTTTTTCTTTCAATTCTTTTTCTTAACTTCACCATAATGATATAGGCCTAGCTCACAAACGTCTCGGTGATTTCCTTCCAGAAACAACACACTGTGATCCTCTTGCCAACTTCCACAAAATTCAACAGATCCATTCCAAGTCTTCTCATCCGTTTGCTACCTTAACACTCGTCCCCCCCACCCCCAGTTTTTTAGAAGACCTTGTTACAAAACGATTGACTAGCCTATTAGTTAATAATTATCCTGGCGCCCCGGGAAATCCAAGTTATTTTGTGCATTTTTGAATTTGTCATAAATTACGTTTTTCTCGTAATTAATAAACATTGGAATTTAAATTAAATTATAAATTATGATATATTTTCTTTCAATTTTTTTTCTCCATAAACTTCACCACATAGGGCCTATCGCTCACATAACGTCCCGGTGATTTCCTTCCAGAAACAACACACTAGTGATCCTCTTGCCGACTTCCACAAAATTCAACAGATCCATTCCACGGGCCATTCCAAGTCTTCTCATCCTTTTGACACTAAAAACACTTGTCCACCCAGTTTTTTAGAAGACCTTGTTAGGCTTACCTTATTATTACTGTAGCGGTAGCCTACCCTCTATATCGCGGAGTTTTTATATTTAAATATTGTTTGTTTTGTTTTATTACGTATAGTTTTTAATATTTATATTGTTTTATTCAAGACTATTTATCAATTTTGTGTTTTGGACATTTTTTGTTCATTTTTTTTCTTCTTTTCATCAAAATGGTCGTTTTCCCCGTTTAACCTCAATTCCGCAACGCAGAAAATTTGTGAACTTACCCTGAGCACAATCATGGTGGGCAGTTTGTGGTAAAGATGGGATTCTTTTTGTCATCTACCTATCTGGTGCAATATCCGCCCACATGCCTATATCTGGCAAGCACAGCCAAGGGTGTTTGAAAACAGGAGGAACATCAGTGGGATAGATACATGTTTTTCAGTCTGGAATTTGATACCAATTTTAACTTTGTTTTGTTATGAGGTGTTGTAATATCTTAGAGTTATTCAATGGAAACTTCAATTACAAAATGCTGATTTAGGATGATGTCTATCGCCAGCATTTTTTAAATTTTTTAAAATTTGTTTGTTCACACAGTCGGTCTGTAAGAACATATGATTGATACTGAATGATGCAGGCACGGGGAGGGGGGGGGGGAACTCAGATATTTTTAGGTAGGGATGTGCCGCCAGCTTAATAACAAATGACCGATACATTTACCATACGTTTACCGGACACCCATAATTTTCCTATATATTTTACAGATTTAGCCCCCCTCCCTCCCTCCCTCCCCCCCCCCCCCCCCCCCCCCTCCCTCCCTCCCCCCCCCCCCCCCCTCCCCCCGACGGGATGCAGGGTCCTGATGAATCCTGATAACCAGAGTACTAGACTCAATTATTCAGACTCAAACCAGTTGCATGTTTCCAATGTCTTCTTCTGACCGAAGTGTGGGGGGGGGGGGGGGGCAGAACCTTTCCCTTCTGATTTATACAATAGACTAAAGATTAAAGAGTTCCTATCCTAAGATTATAATAATAACAAATAACAATAGCTACAGTGTTATACAAATGTACAGCTGTCATGCACTGATAGTGACTGATACCTTCTCCACTTGTCCCTTGAGGCATACATGTTATGTAGCTCAATAATTATATTTGCTCAATTAAACCGACACTCAATCAATACCAGTACCATTGGTTAGCAAATTTATATTATTACCTTACAGCTACCAATCAAGGCATTAATTAATTAAGAATGCAGTTGGACAAGTGTGTGCCTACTTATCTAATTTGATAAATGGCATATTTTTTTTCAATTAGGCCTAAAAAAAAAAAGTTTGTTTGCCCAAACACGACCGACCCATAAAATCTCAAAACCCCATACCTTTTTTTTTTTTTTTTTGAGATTTTTTTTTTTTTTAAATAATGTTTTATGTTGAAAAATATATGTATTAAATGATATTTTCATCTTAATTTGCCAAACTAATCAACTACACTGCCCTGTTATTTACTTATTCCCACATATCCACCCTTTAAAACACTAAGGAGATGCAAATCCAAGATCCTACCACTATCTAAAGGTTTGTACTACAGGCTGCCAGCTGCCCTATTAAAAACAAAATACATGTATTAGCCCTAACCAGCCAGGCTATGTTCGTACGGTGTGGAAACTGGGGGAAGGGGACAAAGTATGATTTTAAACCAAATAATTGCTGTGAAACCCTTGGAATTGACCCCCAGAACCTCTGATCACCGCGCCGCGTCCCTAATCACTCGGCTAACCTGGTAACGCTCACCTGGGCAGTGATTTTGTACACACATATCAGCTTGGTTGATGACGTCATCGAATCATATGCTATAGAATGCGCGTGGACATTGTTTTTTGCTTTAGTGAATCGGAGTGTAGGAAGGTTAGGGTTTTAAAGAACATTCAAGTGTATTAACATCAGCTTAGTCTTTTTCTTCTCTAAAAGTGTCCATAGCCAAAAACAAAAAAAAGTAATCGACCTACCGACCCACTTTTTTCAACTCTTGTTTGGGCAAACAAACCTTTTTTTTTTTAGGCCTTATGGTATAGTATCACATTTTACTGTTGACACTTTTTATACAGTATATTATATATCCAGGGCTTCTCAACTGGTGGCATACGACACGTGCCAAATGTGGCACTTTGTGCAATGGTAGTGGTGCTTGGACTCTTCTAAAATATAAAGAAATACATAAGGCCAAACAAAGAAGGTCTGTCTCAGAAACATTGTGCACAAAAGCTAAGTGCTCAGCTGTGCTTTTTTTTTTTTTTAGAAAATAGGCTATGAGGTATGCGATTTTTTTTGTTGTTGTTGCTTATCCAAGCTTACAGAGAACTTTTTTAAACTTTTTAAAAAATAAATAAATAAAAAAAAATTTAAAAAAGTTTTTTAGCCCCCAGCGCATAGACCTATGCGGGCGGGCTTCTGAGACAGACCTTCTTCTTTGTTTGGCCTAAGAAAATGGGTGCATTTGGCACTTCATTATACATTTGATCTCATAATTGTGGCACTCCGTTAAATAATGTTGAGAACCCCTTATAAAGACAATGTCACCTGTAACATGCTTTCTTTGCCTGCAGATTTACCCAGTGTCGCGTCGCTAAATGCCCCACCCTTTACAGAATTTGTTATCATGATAGGCTTGATTTCAACCATGTGATAGTTTTTATTATTACACCTCATACATATTTATAAGGGTATCCTCTTTTTTGATTGGTTCATTTTTAACCAAGTCGGATAAATAAAAAACCTACCGAATGTTTTATTTTTTAACTGTACTACCTAACATGCGAGAGTTTTAACTACTTCCCGCTAAGTTAACACTGTCCCCCGAAACAATTCTAGAGCCTATGAATATTACGTACATATTAAACGGTGACGCCAAGCACGAGGTTGACAACAACGAACATGGCCGTCGTCTGCTAAACATCTGCCGAAGAAATTTGCGAACTACACAGACACAGATTTGAGGCATCTTTTGTATAATTATGCTGCATCTACCAAGCATGGAATAATACAAAGAAATCGTGAGGTATGCAGCAATTATTGTGAAGAATAGGAAACAGTTTCGATGATATTCCTGATGATATTGTTCTTCTTCCAGGGGAATTGAGTCCGCCGTTTCTTGCTCGCTTTGTGTACTATGTAGCCTGTAGGCCTATTAGTATTACGAGCCTACGCGGCAGCAACGTAAGCTTTTTTCGATTTTTAATTTATTTTAGACAATGAAATATGTATGAGGTGTAATAAAACAAATACAACATGGTTTACTTCGGGAATGTAGTGCAAACTACTGGTCCCTTGGTGTTGGATGACTGGTGACTACCTCCCTCCGCTTCGCGTCGGGAGGTAGTCACCAGTCATCCAACACCGCGGGACCAGTAGTTTGCACTACTTTCCCTCAAACCATGTTGTATTTGTTAACTATCAATGGCTGGAAAAGAATAATGTGATATCATGATATAAAGCAAATATTGAATGCCGTTTGCTTGTGCGATAGTAAAACTATATTACTCCGTCCAATTTGGATTATTCCATTACACTCGGCTTTGCCTCGTGCAATGGAAAAATCCAAATTTGACCTTGTGATATAGTTTGTATTATATCATGATAGGCCTTATTTCAACCATGTGATAGTTTTTACTATCATTATGGCTGGAAAAAAATAATGCGATATCATGATATAAAACAAATATTGAATGCCTTTTGTTTGTGCAATAGTAAAACTATATCACTCGGTTCAATTTGGATTGTTCCATCACACTCGGCTGCGCCTCGTGTAATGGAAAAATCTAAATTTGACCTCGTGATATAGTTTTTACTATCACACTCTCAGCCATTAAATATTTGTATACTATCACACTCTCTGGCATTCAATATTCAATTTTTTTAAAGAACAATGAATCATAATGAATTCTCTCTCTGTTGTTTGTTTTGTTTTTTGTGTTGTTACTTGCAGTGATTTCATTAACCCTATGGGCGGGTTCAAGAAAAATGGCACCAAAGTGGGACATTTTGTCGAAAATTTTAAACACGATTTCAGTTCTTTTTTTTGATGTTATTGTGATGTTAGGATGTCAAAGTTTATAAAATAACTTGAGGGGCATTCCAAAAAATTCACAATTTTTTTTTTTTGCATCTTCAATACAGAAAATGCATTTTTATTGTGAAACAACACTTACAATTTGTCCTTTGTTTATCTTTTAGTAATTGTCTATATAAACACTACTTCTAAGGTTCAAATGTGAGTTAGAACATTGTTCATTAACAAAACACACCTTAACAATGTATTACATCACAAAAAGTTCAAAAAAATCATTTCTTGTGTAAAACAACACTATTTTTTTCACTTTGATGGCACTAAGTTTTTTTTCCTTCAAAAACAAGTAGCAATAAGATTTAACGATAGCTTTATATCAAGCACCTTGCTGATCTGAAACTACACAGAAAGTTTCAAGTTCCTACTACAATCTATGGCGACATAGTGTGCCAGTAAAAATGAATATATTTGTACATTTACTAGTGTTACACTCCTGACAGAGCAATTCTAGCTAAGGTATCACATATTTTGAGGATCAATAAAATGATTCCCATCATTTTTGAACTAATTATGAACATTGCCCAATACATATATTCCAATAGCAATCTGTCATCATACATAAAACTGGACAATTTTAATTTTACCAAGATTTTTTTCGAATTTTACTCTGAAAGTTTTCCACTTACAGTGTCAAAAGTATATAGACTTAATAAACAAAGGAACTGTAAATCAGTTTTCTACATTTTAGTTAAAATATCTTGTTCATACAAAATCATGCTGAAAGTATGGATTTCTATTACCATCCATTGTAGGACAGTGCAGCATTAAAGAAGCACATACAATTTGTACAATTTGGTGTTACACTCCTGACTTAGCAATATTGTTAATATAAATACAACACTATGAGAATTATGAATAGTGTTTCCCATTGTTTACAGTACATTTAGAGGCATAAGGTGTGCACTGGAAGTATCTCAAATATTCATGATACAAATTGAACACATTAAACTGAAAAATCACATTCCCACTCTTATTTCAAAAACATTTGAACTTGAATAATGGAGTTATCTCTTCCAATTATGTTTGAAGTGATGGGGAAAATGCTATATATTGTATAAATTTCATGGTGGACTATTAATCAATGTAATACTGGATCAAATAATGTCACAATTTAAAACATGTATGAGTATATATCTGCAGTAAATACATTGACACTTCTACAGTAAAATAGTGTTACACTCCTGACAAACACTTATTTGCTCTCTGTCAAAGACACAAGTGACACAACATATTTTGTTTTGTTACATTTAGTTTATTTCATCATGGTACAACAACAAAACAATATTATTGCTTAAGGTCATCTGCTTCATAGTAAAAAAAAAATGAGATGAACGTCAATGTTACACTCCTGACATTCTTGGGTCATCACAATAAAATGCGTAACCGGTGATACTGAAATGCAATTATCACAAGTCAATTGGCCATTTAGTGAAAGGCAATAGAATACCAATTCAAAATATGCAAAAATGAATAGCAAGCTTTGTGTTCATCTTGCTTACTTTTACCAATTTGTTCAAAGATTTGGATTTGACCCCATTTTTCAGAAACCAAACTGTAATGATGTATTTATAATTTTTATAGACATATAGCAGCTAATGTTCTAAGTGATTTGTTCTGAATGAAAGTTAACACTTCAAATATTAAAAACATCCATGTTAGGGGTCAGTAGGAACATTGGATTTTTTGTTCTGGCCTACTGAAATTACATGTCCAATTTTATTGTCCCACAAAAACGTTACACTCCTGACACTTTTTGGGGTCATAAACGGCAAAAAAAAAAATCCGAAGTAGCTTCAGTTAAATAAATGTGGCACAAATAAGAGACAATAGTAGCACACATTTTGGAACAATTACCTATTCTGTAAACCACTTTGTATTAGTGATAGGAGGTAAAATGTGAATGGTGCCATTTTTTTTTAACCCGCCCCTATACAAAGGGTGAAATACCCTTCACTTTTGAATTTCACCCTTCAACATTTTTCTGAAGAGTGAAAAATGTTGAACATTCATTGTTTTACTGCACTAAACACTGCGAAATTGCATGTTTTGGCCATCATTTTTGTTTTTCACCCTCGAGAAAATAACCCAGTGAGAATGATGACTTGTATCTATTTATATGTAAAATAAACGGTCAGCCCTTTATCTTCTTGGGTTCTGACAGAAAACAAAAAAAATACAATCTAAAATGTGTCTATTTGCTCAGTTTTATACTTCATTGTATGCATTTCAATGTACATTGTACATGTAATAACAGTTTATCATTTTTAACGAACAGTTCAAATTTGACAACAATTTGCTACACACATTTTTCCACGAAAATCGATCACTGCGCAGAAGTCCCGGGTTCAATCCCCGGCGCAGTCATGGACAAGTGCACACATATTTGTCACACCTTTCCCCAATTGCTTTGTTAGTTGGGGGGAGGGAGGGGTGGATGTGTCCTGGGTCAATGCCATTTGGTATTACTGGCACGTTTACTGTACTGTAAAAGTGGTAATACAGCACATTGAACACTGACCATTGCACAATGGGGACGACTGTTGAATCCAACATACATTTATGGATGATCATCATACGATGCAAGACTTTAATCAAGTCCACGACGAAATAAAGCGTAACAACACTATTTTAAACAAAATGAAGTTCCTCACTCCACTTCCCATCCTTTATTATGCTAATTTTATTTTTCACACACTGTAGTACTTATATTTTTGCTTCCCTTCTCTCACACTTGTCTCTTAATATTGCCATTAAACTACACACTGACAATAAATTAGGTCGAAAAGTGTTTTTGTTTCTTTAATTTGACCTGTTTATTACTACTGTATTATTCATATTCTCATGACATCTTTTCATAGAACCAGGTCACCCTCATTGCCTGTAATTATTTACAGTGTATTATTTGCTGTTTTCAACAACGCTTTTCAAGCAAGATTTGTATCTACTAAGTCTAGGATGTATGCAGGGTTGTAGCTAGACCAGATTGAGTGCCGGACAATTTTACTGATGGCGAACAGAGTAAGTGTAGCGAACGAAGTGCAGTGGATCATGGAATAGGGTCTAGAGGCCTTCTTAATGTTTTTTAAGGGGTTATAAATGCACTTTGAGGGTTCCTGCCACATAATTTCTTGTTTTATTATGAGGCAGTTTAATGATTTTTTCCACAAATTTTTTTTTTTTTAGTGCTTGATTTTTTACTCTTTTTTTAAGAGTGCCGGACGCTGGGCACGACTTCCGGACGGCCCCGTCCATTGTAGCTACCCTGGATGTATGTTGCATTACATATTTGTGCTGCACAATGTATCACATTATCCTTGCCTTCCTACGTGATGTACTAATGTAGCCTATTTGAACAATGTATTTTAAAGTATATTATAACCATCGGGATTTTGCGCATTTTCAAACTGCCATATGCGCCGCCGTATTTCGCCATATGCGCTAAATACGCCAGTTAAAAACCCAAAATGCGCGATTTGCGCTTTTCCATTGTTTTAACGTTTGTCGACCCCCGGGAACCACAAAAAGTTGCTCTATTAACGCGGCCTTTTGAACTCGTATTTGTTCAGTACAAAACTAGAAAATCCTTACCTTTCTTTTCATCGAAAAGACGTATTATTATATTCCTAACTGAAATCATAAATGTCTTGTTTAGTCTTGTTCGTAGAGATGAGAATCATGAGATTTACGAGCACGCACACATTTTATATTAAGTCAAAACAACCCGACCGTCAACTTCACTCAATCAGACATCGATCTTTTATAATGAAATCTTATTTAACTAAATAGGGCCGCACCATTTGATTTGCAGGGGTGGGATTAATTTATTTCTGGAAAACCCCCGATACATTTCATTGTTCATTTTATTAAATCCAAGTTCAACTAAAATTCTCTATAATTATTTCTGGAAAAAGACTATCAATTTTATTATTCATTTCAATTTCAACCAAAATTCTCGTATCAAAATAAATACATGCCAAAGGGTTTTAAAATCATGAAATGGTGCATCCCAATATTTAAAATGGTGCATCCCAATATTTTTAGTTTTGTTTTTTTCCCCAGGTGATGTCATAGGTGGCGGTGGCCCAGACCATGTGCTCGTAGCTGTTAATAAATATTCACGAAAATATATTTTCAAAAATAGCAATAAATAAAAGAATGCTATTGATAATTATTATAAATATTTGTAAAAGAATGCTATTGATAATTATTATTATTATTATTATTATAAATATTTGTATTATCTGGTATTATACAAGTAATGTCGTATTTAAACAAGTGCAATAACCAGATCGAAATTAAATTGTCGTTAAATATCATTCAACCAAAAGACGCAATTGTGTTGACCTCTAGTTTTAAGAATAGCTATCGAGGGGCGTGTCTCAGCGTGCATGAACTGCCGGACGGACTGCCTTGTAAAATATCATCAAAGTGTACCGCGCAGTACCGCGTGTCGGTTTCTTTTCAGATTACAATTGCTGACGTTATTATGGCGGAGGGTATTTAATTGTACAAGTCAAGTGCCTTTTGTAGATGATCATTAAAGTATGCCAGTTTCTACTCAGATTACAATTGTTGACGTTATTTATTATTTAAGTTTAGAATCATGGCGGTACGTATTTAATTATTTTTAATATATTATTTTATGAATACACATTTGATTGCGAATCTTCTTTTTAATAAATGCCAAATAATTTTTAAAAACACTTGATTTGCTATTTTCTGACTGAATCATATCATCTACGTACAAAAATAAAACATGATTGCATTTATAATAAAAATAAATAATTGAAGTAGTGGTGTTTAAATTAGTGGATGGAATGATTGCAAGATACAACACTTATGCATTTTTTTCTCTCTTTGGGAAATAGGGTGGCCCTGAGAAGGGCCGTTTGGGGTGGCCCTGAGAAGGGCCGTTTGTTGTTGTTGGTACAAGCTTTGCTTGACTTTGACCGCCGAAACCATGCAGCGGTATCACACCCATTCCGCCCAATCTCGAGTGTGCAGCTCAACTTGAGGTATTGGACTCGGGTATAATCCGCCTCTAGAAGTGTGCCGCTAATTGCCTGAAGTATCGAACATGGTATAATCCGCCTCTAGTAGTGTGCCGCTAATTATCTGAAGTACCGAACATGGTCTAAAATCCGCCCATTGACGAGTTTATCAACCAATTATGGTGTATTGACCGACTTACCACGAGTTGAATAGCCAAGTTTTTAGCTGATTACGACGTATTGAAACAAGGATGATGTATTGATCGATTTACCACGAGTTGAATAGCTGTATTTAAGCTGATTACGATGTATTGAAACAAGGATGATGTATTGAACGACTTACCACGAGTTGAATAGCCATGTTTTAGCTGATTACGATGTATTGAAACCAAGGATTGGCATCATCGGACATTTTTCGGATTTTTTATTTTATTTTTTTGTTGGTAAAAATGTTCTTTGAACAAAAAAATCAACAAAAAAAAAAATCAAAAAAAAAATGCGCGATGATGTATTGAACGACTTACCACGAGTTGAATAGCCATGTTTTAGCTGATTACGATGTATTGAAACCAAAAACCAAGGATCGGCATCATCGGATTTTTTTTTTTTTTTGAAATTTTTTTTTGTTGGTAAAAATGTTCTTTGAACAAAAAATCATACAAAATAAAATTTAAAAAAAAAAAAAAAAAAAAAAAAAAATTTTTGCGCGATTGCGCGATTGCGCAAAATCCCGGTGCCTAGTATATTAGTGCTATCTACTGAAGACAGCAGTAGCACTGAGAAAAACATCAATTCATCCTCAAAGGGAGGAGAGGGTAAACTACAGATCTGAAACTGACCTTCAGAGAAAAAACCTGAAAATGCTAAAAGGAAGCTGAAAGAAATTGGGATAAAATAGCTCAAATTGGGCTCAACCAAAGAAAATTAAATTTAAACCTCATCCATTATATATGAGGCGAGGACCAAGCTACACTACCATGTCACCTGTCATTTGTTCTCAGCAAAAAAAGGTACTTTTATTTACTTCATTTGTTCACACAAAGTTACTAACAAATCTGTCATTGTTTTACAAAGCTGGCTTCTTTCCACTATTGTTAGGTTTAAAAAAATACTTGCATAAAGTACAACTCCAACAATGTTCATCAAGTTTTTGACGGCATGAAATGCATCATATTCATGTAGACAGTTTTAACATCAGCCAGTACACTAGTATACAGTGTAATATTAAAGCCTTTTCACATTGGACCAAAGATCTATAATCATATTATTTTGACTGATTAATTCAGCTGGTTTAAAATATGTGCACAAATGTTGACCCATCATTGGTTTGTTTGTTTTGGTGGTTGTCCGTGTGGACACATGTTTGGGCAAAGAACCAAATTCAAGCAAAATGCTCAAGCCAGGCTAAAATTAGCCTACAATACATGCATTTTGAATTTACAAGCATCCACGCTAGCTGAGGAGCCACCACTTCCATCAATTGATCGACATACAATTGTAATTGCGCCTGCGAAAGGATAACCATTTGTTAGATTGATCGCCAGCCAGTGAAACACAAAAGGCACCCACCAATGTCCCAGTCACCAGTGTACTTACCCAAGTTACAATTTTCTGTACTGTCAATGTATGGCCCTTGTAAAATCCACTTTAATCTACTGGCATCCACCTCAACATATTTTAATCAGTTATCGCTGGTATTTATCATTTAGCATCTAAAATTTTAAATATATTTCAAGAGGTAACAGAATTCTAACCACATCTCCTGACATGTGTTATGTGTATGTGTATTTATGAATAAAATTACTTAGGGGTCATAACCCTTGACCCATGAAGAATGGTCAAATGCCCCACCCATTTTTATTACTGATAACATGTAATGCATATGATTGGTTAGAACCAGATCATGTACTAAACTATGCTTAAGATTTTCAGATATTGGTTATATTTATTTGAAAGCTGATACTCTTAATGCTGTGAGCTGTGATTGTCATGCACCAACTCGTATTGAATGTACTATAGTCCAGGTACGATTCCCTTTTGTTGTCAGTAATGTCAGTTTAGCCTGCCTGGCCAAATCTTTTATGATCTAGATAGATGTAAAGTACCCATGGTTGACACAATGAACAGTCAGCAAACAGTGAATTGGGCTCATTTTGAATTGTGCTACATACTAACAAAAAGAATTTGTTGCTCAAATAATAGCATTTTCTAATGGGATTACCCAACATTAGGCCATTTGTTTGTCTTTGTCTATGGCCTAAAAAGCACCTAGGTGGTAATACTGTGCATCTTTTACTATAGCTGAAATGGAACAAGTACATTTTGGTCAAAATAATGTAGAAATTATATGATCAGTGGCCCATATTTTCCTTCAAATGCAAGGATCAAGTGTATGCTTGGACTATTTAAGGAGGACATATATTTGTAAAGCCCATGCTGTAAGTATAGGTTCTGGTTAGGCCAAGTAAAAAAATAAAGCAGTTTCTCGTCCCCTCGCGCATCATTTTTCTGGAATTCTATAATTTGCTTTTTTTCTGTATTTTTTCCATAACTTTTTGTTAAAGTATTTAAAAAGCTGACGTATAGATTTAATAGTCCAATGAGCATTTTAAGGTTTTGTGTTCACAAACCCTCCCAGAACCATGAAATAAAAAGATTTTACAAAGGCCTCGTCCTCTTCAAGTTATGCAATCAATCATGCAATACCACGCTGGTATGGTGATTTTGCATTGTTTACTAAAAAAAGAAATGGCCCTCATCCTCCTTTTTTCAAAAGTTAGGACGAGAAACTAGTTTTTATTTTTATTTGGCCTTATTGAGTATTTTTCTTGTTTTCTATGTGGTTATTTTAGGCCTGTATAAAACAGGCCAACGGTGCCTATTTATTAAGTTATGGTGTCTTTCAGGTCCTTCAATTAGGAAATTGAGGGACCTGAAGTTAGGGTCTGCTCAAAAGGTTTATTTATGCATGCTTGAGACCGCAAAAAAAAAAGAGCAAATAGAGATTATAACAAAGCATTTTCAAGATGTATTTCATATAGACTCAGAAAAGGAAATACCTGAAATAAAATCAAAAGAGATGGAAATACCTTTTTCTGTGAGTGAAGTACAGAAAGCAGTAAAATCCTTAAAGAACAATAAAAGTGCAGGATGTGACCAACTGAAAGCAGAACTTATAAAACATGGTCCACTGATCATACACCAAAGCATAGCTGATCTACTAAATCATATGGCAAAAACAGGTGACTATCCAAAAGAACTAAAAACTGGTATTCTTGTACCACTACCAAAACCAGGAAAGAAACAAGGACCACCAAAAAACCTTAGACCAGTCATTCTTCTATCGGTCATCAGGAAAATCCTCGCAATAATCATGATAACAAGGACATCGGAAAAACTTAATAGTCAAATACCAATTTCACAAGCTGCATACAGATCAGGAAGAGGAACAACAGAACATGTATTTACCATTAAGACACTTGCGGAAAAAGCAATAACATCTTCAAACTATGAGATCAACATTTTATTACTCGACATGAGTAAAGCGTTTGATACCATCCAGAGAGACATTTTAATTGAAGATCTCAAAGAAGTACTAGCTGAAGATGAACTGCATATGTTCTACCTATTACTCAAAGATGTAAACATACAAGTCCGTGTAAACAAGGAAACAGGACAACAATTCAAGACAAATATAGGTGCTCCACAAGGTGACTGTGCCAGTGCAATTCTATTTACATACTATTTAGCAAAATCACTTCATGCAGCGAGAGAGAAAGACGAGACAGAACATAATTATGCCATTGCAAGGGAAGTATCCAAGGATCTTCTACCAACACATCTGCAAGATCACTCTTACTGCATACAAAACCCAAACCAATCAGTGACAATAGATCAGCAATATGCTGATGATATTAGCTGGATTACAACAAACTCTGGTCTAATCACCAAAATAAAGAAAACAGTACCATCAAAGTTGAAGAAAAGAAATCTCACCATAAATGGAGAAAAAACAGAACTCTACAAAGTAACCAGGGAAGGCCCAACAGACTGGAAAAAATGCAAGTATTTAGGATCTCTACTAGACACAGAGGAGGATATAAAAAGACGAAAAGGGTTAGCCATCGGCACATATAACCAACTCAAACAATTTCTTCAAAGCAGGAGGGCAACAATAACCACCAAAATGAGAATTTTCAACGCATATGTTAGCTCAATTTTTCTATACAACAGTGAACTATGGACAATAACAATGAAACTAGAACACAAAATAGATGTTTTCCAAAGAACTCTATTAAGACGGACTCTCAATATCACGAAACTTGATAAAATGACAAATGTTGACCTCTATACTAAAACAAATAGTGAGCCGTGGAGTAAAACGATCAAACGAAGACGTCTAAATTGGCTGGGACATTTATACAGATTACCAGAGGAAACTCCAGCACGTCAGGCTTTAAAGGAATACAACAGACCCACGAAGAGACCAGTCGGGCGTCCAAAGCCTACCTGGGTCGCAAATGTAAATAAAGAAATTAAACCGGAACTCATGACACAGACCAATGATCGCATGACCTGGCGAGTAATAGTTGCGCGCGCAATGGCAACATAGCCGGAAAGCGTTGACGATGATGATGATGAGACCGCAAGTGCACTTTTATCCAACATATTTTCACCTGACATGCTTCTTTATTATCCCAGACTTTCTCTTCATATCGCGCCCGGGCCTTATATGCTTGTACACCTAAACTTTGGAAATCACTTCCTTCAGATCTGCGATTTTGCGATTCACTTGATCAGGCCTTGAAATAAGAAATGGAAAGGGCACGCAATTTTCAATTTAAGGCAATTTGAAAGGGGCACCAACTTTATCCAAGGCCATTATTATGTACTTTTGAATAGAGTGAAAACATCCATAATTTGAGGGCATCAAGGCAACTAGGTGGGGCATCGAAGGCAATTAATTGCCTTCGATTAATTCAAGCCCTGCACTTGAAATTGAATGATGGTTTCAAAAATACTTTAGGAAATTAGGCTACTCTTTTTATGATTTGATTGTTTGTTTATATAATAATATTTGTTTTAATGTTTGCACCTCGGAATAGGTTGTCTAGATAGATAAGACAATGTATTATTATTATCAATATTTTTTATTATTCTTAAAAGTGAAAGTAAGCTTCTAATTCTATAAATAATATTCAAACTGACCTCCCAGAAGAATAAACGGCAAGAGAACCTTGAAGAAAATGGTTGCAGTAGCCGTCTTCCCCGTCATGATTATGTTGTACTTGTAGATGGATAACAATCTATCTAGAAAACATCACGGAAATCCTGGTAAATCCTGGGCGGGAGGAAAGTTGTTTGTTGAACTCCAAATCTCAGCAGCTCATCAATCAATCATTCATGGTTGTTTATGTTTTGTACAAGCAAACGTAAACAGATGTTGATGTTGTTGTCTATAAAAAATACAGTCACCGATTTGCGAAGTGTTAAAAAAACTCCAAAACCGGTATTTCCAGCTCGGAAAAAAAGGCTGTACACAAAATGCGTAAGCTCAGCTATCCTAAGATGCGGATTCCATATAAATTCCGTTTAATGGTAATTAACAATTAACAAAACAAACTGTCTAACATAATCCCGCCCGACAATCAAGGGGCTTCCTATTGTGTTTGTACGTATATTACGATTCTCATTGATTAAGCCGTTACAAATCTGTCAAATGTACCGAATGATTTGTGCAAACATCGTTCATTGTACAGCGTGTGAATCAATCAATTAAGTCTGCACGATCTATACGTTATAATTTGTACTAAGTACTTGGAAATGGTATATAGAAACCTGATCACAAGGGATATTTCTCAAATGATAATATTTTTTCTTTATCTTTTATTATTTTGGTCATTATGAACCTTAACATAAGTAGAAGTGAAGTTAAAGTAAAATGACAAGATATGAAGGAAATCTGTAAAACTGATTTTCTTTTGTTTATTCACTTTTATACCATTTTATTATTACTTTATCAATCAGTACTAAAATAGGGGGCGCTGTTCTCGAGTAAAATTACGGCAAATCAGGGGTCGGTCCCAGGCGAAACATAAAGTGATGATAAGGCATGGGTAGGTCCCGGGACAATAATGGAATATGGATCATATGGAATACGAAGCTGCTCTTCCTCGCATAGAGAAGATATATTAATCCTTTTTTCACATGTTATTCGAAATCATATTGTAAAAAAAAAACCATTCGGATCCACAGAACGCTTCAACGAGTGTTCCTACGTTTGAGAGAAATAAGTGTTTCATCAAAACCCATCATTATAGATCCAACAAACATCAGCAATAGATAAATCCTAGTTGCAGCAGTTAGCTGGATGGCATATCGCAAGCGGTACTTCATCCAAACCATCAACAGCAGTCATGGCAGTAGAGGATCACACAATTGGTGTCAAAGGTGGGATTATTAGGACAAATGCCGTGGACAGACGGGAAGTTGTTCTTCTTGTTCTTCTTGACCTCTCCGCGGCATTTGACACCCGATGATCGACCACAAGTGTTTAATTAATCGTTTACAGCGTAGAATTGGTCTGTCTGGTAATGTGTTACAATGGGTGTGTACACATCTTAAGTGTAGAAGTAGCCGTGTGTTTATTGATGACTGTTATTCTCAATCATATCCTCTTATGTCTGGTGTTCCACAAGGTTCTGTTATTGGGCCAATGATGTTTGTTATATACACTCTGCCTATTGGCGACATAATTCGTAAACATAATGTAAATTTTCATGCTTATGCCGATGATAAGCAATTGTATGTTTCCTTTAATCCAAATACTATTGGTGCTGCTGAGATGGCGCTCCAAAAACTGGAAGGCTGCATATCCGAGTTGCAAAACTGGATGAATCCTAACAAACTCAAATTAAACAGTGATAAGACTGAATTCTTTATTGCCGGTTCAATACATAGCCTCAAAAAACTTCCCAATCTTGAACTGAAAGTGGGTGATCATGTCATCAGACCTTCACCTATATGTGCGCAACCTTGGAGTGGTTTTTGATAATAAAATGTCTATGACAAAGCAAGTGAACTCAATCATATCCTCTGCTAACCTCCAACTTCGTAACATCAGAAGAATTCAGCGATATCTTGACAAGGACACTAAACATCATGTTGTCCGTGCTTTGATTTTATCTCGCTTGGACTATGCTAATAGCCTACTATATGGCCTCAAATCTCAAGATCTCCGCCGCCTTCAATCCATCCAAAACAAAGCAGCCAAACTCATTTTCTCTGTTCCTAGACTAACTAATCCTGTACCATTAATGAACAAACTTCATTGGCTCCAAATTCAAAACCGGATACAATTCAAACTCTGCCTGCTCATCTATAAGTGCCTTAATAAATCTGCCCCGACCTATCTCATCAATGAAATTAGTTTAAAACCTGCTCTCTCCAGCGGTCCTGTTACAAGATCTGCCCAGGACAAAACCCTCCTTGTTATCCCTGCTTGCAAGAAGTCCATTGGTGACAAAGCTTTTGCAGTTGCTGGACCTTCTATCTGGAACCGCCTGCCACAAAGTGTCCGTGAAGCCACATCTGTCAACCAGTTTAAGAAGTTGCTTAAGACTCACTTATTTTAAAATATTTCTCTGTGTATCTCATTACTATATGCTGTATACTGAATGTTGGATGATTTTTGTTTGTTTGTGGTTGTTCTGTTTTTTGTGCGTTTAGATCTTTCATTGAATAAGCGCGTTATAAACTCTAGTAGGCCTATGTATGTATGTAAATGTATGGGATTATTAGGACAACCAAGGCATATGCTTTGGGAAAACATAATTGGTGTCCACTCAGTGTGATGCTAAAAGGAGGCTTATGGTGTCAAAAGTGGGATATCAATTTATTAGGACAATACTATAAGTGTCTACTGCGGGAAGCTAATTATATATCACATCACTTTATTAGCATCATAAAAGTTACACATACAGAATTGATACACAATAAAGGAAAACATGTAAATCCCAGATCAGTTATCCATTTAGGTGGACGAACGCAGGGATAATGGGGACAAACTAAACACAACATGATAAAACAAAACAGACGTGTTAAAACATTAAAAATAGATATTCATATAAAAGGGACGTGCCCTGCAGTAAACCATTATGATTGCACGTTGAGAGTTTGATAATTGTCCCATGTGGGTTCCTTGTGAGCATGGAAAATCGAGAAAGATGACAGAATAGATAGTTTGGTGATGTTGTCCCGGAACATTTTAAAAGTAGTGGGGTTATTGCACAGTTTGAGTATATATTTGAGTCTACCAAGATTGTGAGGGGATATGTAACCACGGCTACCAATTTCAAGGGCGACCAACTCACACTCAAAATCGTTGTTCTGAATATCAGCAACCAGAGCGGCGTATTTGTCAGATTTTCTTGTGTGCGCTTTCTCAAGATTGAGTTCAAAGGGAAATGAGTTCGATGATGACCAGTTTCCGTGAATTCTCCCAGAACACGCAGAGATCGGGGATCAGGTTTGTGACGGTGCAAACCGAAGGAATGGTGGAGCTCCTTTTTTTGAATTCTGGGAGGTCGCACAAAATTTGAGGGTCTTTTGGAGATTGAAAACCAGTCATCATCGTCTTACATATGTAGTGCAGAACGTTATTGTGGCGCCACGTAAACCTGCCCTGGACAAGAGAGACAGAACAATGATTGAGAATGTGGTGGAGGGTAGCCCTGTTCTTGCAAAGGTTACATTTGTCATTATTGGATTTACCCCAACGTTTCAGATTGACTTTGTTGTTGAGGGTGTCACACAAGGAATTGACAACAAATTTGTAAACGCCAACTGGCAGGTTATAAACAACACTTTTCCAATAATATGATTTGGCTTCAGTGCACAATAAGTCTAAAAATCTACCTTGAACCAGCAAGGGTTTTACCTGGGTGTGCCAATAGTCGGAGACATCTTCCTTTATAATCTTTTTCGCAGCATTTTGACATGATTTGATAGTGGTAGCATTTTGCTTGGATTTCAGAAAGATGTTCTCAGACTTTTTGGCAAATGATATTTTAGAAGTCCAACCCCCCTCCCTCTCAAGGCGAGAGTCTATGCAGTGATTTACGATCTCATCACCTTTCAAACGCGAAGATATGTGAGCAACAGTGTGGCTTTCTAAATATAAATCAGCTATCCTTTTGATGGCCAGACCGTTAGGCATGTGAATAAAGGCCAGCGTGGCTGGATGAGGAAGTCCACACCATTTCTTGAGAAAGCGGTTGGCCAAAGAATCAAGATCAGTAAGATGAGTAGAGCACATTTATCATTGACGGTAAGATGGAAACGGAGGGATGGAAGGAAATAATTTGCATAGATTCTCATCTTGTACTCATTTCTGATGAGAGATTTGTCGATGCGGTCAAGACCTTGGTTTATCATGTCACGAATGTACTCATAAATCTCGGCGGGTTTACTTTTGAATGTTATAAGGGAACCGAGGAACTTATGTGGGCCTTGATCGATCGTCAAAATCTCTTCATCATCCAAAGAAAAGTCGACCTGGCCCTATTTGCTGACCCGCAGCATATTGACAATGACCTACATTTAGATGGTTTTAGTTTCAAACCCATTGATTTAGTTTGGTCGGAGATTTTGTTTATAAGTCTCTGATGCGTACGTTTGTTCCCCGTTATAAGACAAAAGTCGTCTGCGAATGGTGTTGTGATTATTTTGGAACCATTCAGGTTGTAGCCATGACCATTGTCATTTTCAAGGGATTTAATGATGGGATTAAAACATAGAATGTTCAATCCATATAGGGCTAGCCTAATTGGTGTCAAATGTGGGATACAAACCACGTAGCAATTAGCATAGCAGCAGTATGCTAGTCATTGTAAGTCAATTAAAACCAGAGATGTTATTGCTACACCTCCCTTTTCAAACAATCAGTAGATAGCATAAGCAGCAGTGTTTCATCAGCAGTGAGGACTTCAAAATTGGTGTCAAAAGGTATGATGCTGATATCATCATGACAACGAAATTGGTGTCAAAGGTACTAAAATGTATTGTCATCAATGGGATGCCACTTATGTATAACCAAAATAACTTAGTGTCAACAAATGGGTTGCTGGAATACAAAACCGGAGAAAATAAAGAGAAAGACTCTCATTCGAAATTACAATATGGGAGGAATAAAAATGTGTGATTTTAAATCTCAGTGTATAGCTTTGAAATGTATATGGTTAAAACGTTATATGTATGATGATGATAGTAAATGGAAATGCCTTTTTAAACGCTATTTAAATGCTCATGGTCCAAACTTTTTTATCTTAAACATGAATTTTGTGGAAGCAAAGAATGCCCCATCGTTAATTGGTCTACCAAAATTTTATTCAGATCTGGTAAAAGCATGGCATAATCTATATAGATAATGATTATAGAAACTTACCAATCAACGACTCATTAAGGGTCAAAAGTCATATTATATGGGGAAATGACTTGATCATGCACAATGGCAAGACCTTGTATTTCAAACACTGGATTGATAGTGATATAATATATATCAATGATCTTATAAATAATGATGGTATCATTTCCACTACATATATACTTCATCATCATCATCGTCAACGCTTTCCGGCTATGTTGCCATTGCGCGCGCAACTATTGTTCGCCAGGTCATGCGATCATTGGTCTGTGTCAAGAGTTCCGGTTTAATTTCTTTGTTTACATTTGCGACCCAGGTAGGCTTTGGACGTCCGACTGGTCTCTTCGTGGGTCTGTTGTATTCTTTTAAAGCCTGACGTGCTGGAGTTTCCTCTGGTAATCTGTATAAATGTCCCAGCCAATTTAGACGTCTTCGTTTGATCTTTCTACTCCATGGCTCACTATTTGTTTTAGTATAGAGGTCAACATTTGTCATTTTATCAAGTTTCGTAATATTGAGAGTCCGTCTTAATAGAGTTCTTTGGAAAACATCTATTTTGTGTTCTAGTTTCATTGTTATTGTCCATAGTTCACTGTTGTATAGAAAAATTGAGCTAACATATGCGTTGAAAATTCTCATTTTGGTGGTTATTGTTGCCCTCCTGCTTTGAAGAAATTGTTTGAGTTGGTTATATGTGCCGATGGCTAGCCCTTTTCTTCTTTTTATATCCTCCTCTGTGTCTAGTAGAGATCCTAAATACTTGCATTTTTTCCAGTCTGTTGGGCCTTCCCTGGTTACTTTGTAGAGTTCTGTTTTTTCTCCATTTATGGTGAGATTTCTTTTCTTCAACTTTGATGGTACTGTTTTCTTTATTTTGGTGATTAGACCAGAGTTTGTTGTAATCCAGCTAATATCATCAGCATATTGCTGATCTATTGTCACTGATTGGTTTGGGTTTTGTATGCAGTAAGAGTGATCTTGCAGATGTGTTGGTAGAAGATCCTTGGATACTTCCCTTGCAATGGCATAATTATGTTCTGTCTCATCTTTCTCTCTCGCTGCATGAAGTGATTTTGCTAAATAGTATGTAAATAAAATTGCACTGGCACAGTCACCTTGTGGAGCACCTATATTTGTCTTGAATTGTTGTCCTGTTTCCTTGTTTACACGGACTTGTATGTTTACATCTTTGAGTAATAGGTAGAACATATGCAGTTCATCTTCAGCTAGTACTTCTTTGAGATCTTCAATTAAAATGTCTCTCTGGATGGTATCAAACGCTTTACTCATGTCGAGTAATAAAATGTTGATCTCATAGTTTGAAGATGTTATTGCTTTTTCCGCAAGTGTCTTAATGGTAAATACATGTTCTGTTGTCCCTCTTCCTGACCTGTATGCAGCTTGTGAAATTGGTATTTGACTATTAAGTTTTTCCGATGTCCTTGTTATCATGATTATTGCGAGGATTTTCCTGATGACCGATAGAAGAATGACTGGTCTAAGGTTTTTTGGTGGTCCTTGTTTCTTTCCTGGTTTTGGTAGTGGTATAAGAATACCAGTTTTTAGTTCTTTTGGATAGTCACCTGTTTTTGCCATATGATTTAGTAGATCAGCTATGCTTTGGTGTATGATCAGTGGACCATGTTTTATAAGTTCTGCTTTCAGTTGGTCACATCCTGCACTTTTATTGTTCTTTAAGGATTTTACTGCTTTCTGTACTTCACTCACAGAAAAAGGTATTTCCATCTCTTTTGATTTTATTTCAGGTATTTCCTTTTCTGAGTCTATATGAAATACATCTTGAAAATGCTTTGTTATAATCTCTATTTGCTCTTTGGTGTTTGAAGTGAGTCCTTTCTCTCCTTCAACTAGAAGTTTCTTCTTTGGTTTACTTTGTTGTAGTTGTCTCACCGCTTGGTACATTCTGTTGGAGTCATTTTTATTTCTCTCTATTTCTTCAACCTGCTCGATAATTTTCTTTGTTTTTTCTTCTTCGATAAGCTTGTGAATTTCTTTAAGAATCTTGTTCCTTTTTGTTTTGATCTCCCTGCTTTTGATCTTGTCTGTGGACGCATTTATGTCATTTCGTAGTTTTTTCTGTGCATTTGATAGTTCTTCTATCCTTGGATTTTCTGCATATCTTTTCTTTTTGTCAATTTTTAGTTCAGCATTGGCAGCATCAAGGCATGCTGATGCAATGGTGTCCCACTGTTGTTGTGCTGTTAAATCAACCATATCTGCTTTGGCTTTTTCATAGTTTTCTTCTGTAGCTTGTCTGTATGCTTCTTTAGGTATTGTCTCCCTTAGCAGTTGCGTATTGTAGTTTAAAACTGGTTGTGTTTTATTATATATTTTAAACCATTGAGGTTTTACTGTTGTTATAACCAATCGATGATCCGTATTAGTGTTGATCCCACTATATGATCTTGCATTTTGAATAAACTTCCTATGTTGATTTCTGATTAAGATATAGTCTATTTGATTTCGATATGGGTTTCTCCTGATCCGTCCATGTTTATCTTTATGTTCGATCCGTTGTGGGCATTCCCAGGTTGTTCGGTGCGCCATTTTGTGGTAAAACATTGTATTACTTAAGACCATTTCTTGGTTGCTGGCGAGCTCTAGTAGAGCTTCACCATTGCTATTCAGTTCACCTTTTCCAAAAGGTCCCATATTTTCCTTATATCTCTTCCAGGCAGATCCTGTTTTTGCGTTAAAATCTCCCCCCACTGCTAACATAGCCCTGTTAGATATTTGACTCATTTCAGAATCCAGATCGTTGTAGTATTGTTCTCTAATATCAGGTTTCTGTTCGCTATTTGTTAAAGTTGGTGCATACGTTGATATGTAAATTAAGTCTCTCGTCTTATTATTTCCAACATCTAACTTTACTGTTACCTTACATGTTCTGTCTGATATCTTCTTAAATTGTGAATTTATTGATTTATCAATGATATTGCCAACTCCATGATGACTGTTATTTCCAACATGAAATAGATCGTAACTTCCCTTGCCATCACTCGTTCTAATTTCAACAGCGCCATCACAGTCTATGTGCGTTTCTTGTACCGCCAAAATATGAAGGTTATACTTTTGCATATCATCAGCTAGTTGTTTTTGCTGGTAATCCTTCTGTATCCCTCTCACGTTTAGGCTCCCAAGACGGAGTATCTTCTGCTCTACCGTGTGACACTTTTTTTGACCTCCCATTTGACCTGTACGCGCGCAAGTTGCGCTTGACAATTAGAGTTTAAAAATAAACCCAGTGGTCCGTCACGATCCACTCCCGAAACTGATATACTTGACAAGCTTAAAAATAAGCACAACAGGATTGCAGAGCTTTTTATTATTTTCAAATCAATTCCAAAGAATTGGTTGGCTTTATTAAAAGCCAACAATATGCCTATTGAAATAAGTACTCGTTTAAGAACCTCGTGTATATATGTAAATAAAAAACGTGTAAATATAATGTATTGGCAATCAAGGTGTATTTACGTTCATGTAGTTAAAAAGTTCACAGTTGTGCCAATTATTCAGAAAAGATGGGCACAGGAACTGTCTACGTCACCAAAATGGGACGATATTTGGACTATGAAAACTATTCTCGAAAAAGAGAGAAAATTGGCAGAGTTCAATTACAAATTATTATATAGAATCATCGCTACCAAAGCTAACTTATATAAATGGAACAAGGCGAACTCACCCAATTGTTTTGAGTGCAACACATCAGATGATTATCTACATTCATTTATTGCCTGTCCTTTGTCAAAAAGCTTTTGGGTTCATTTTAAAAGATTTATTATTTCTAACAATATTCCATGTCCAGAGATATCGTTAAAAATCATTGTGCTTGGTTATAAACCAGATAATCAAAATGTATTGAATGTAATGCTAAATAGAATGCTTAGTCTGGCGTCGTTCACTCTGTATAGATCCAGACATATGAAGATCATTGATAATAAAAACGTTGATGTATTTAAATGGTTTCTATATGAATTAAAATGGAGAATTAGTATCTTGAGACACAGTGAAAATATGTGGCATAAGATTAACAAAAGCCTACATTAACACAGAGTAAATAGTAGGTGTTGATATTCTTCTTGTAAAACACATGTCCATGACAGCCCATATTATATATTGATTTGTTTGTCAACTCAACTGCGAAGGTCATGTGCCATTGATGATCATTAGCCATCTATCTTCATGCAAATGGTAATTGTTGGTACATGCTGTTCGCTGGTAGAGTCATGTTTTTCATATATATTTGTAACTTATTGATACCAGTATGTTTGATATATTGTTATTATGTTATATAACTATGTATAGAATATAGATGAATGAAAAATAAAATGAATGAAAAAAACACAAAACAAAAAAAACACAACAAAAACACAAAAAACACAAAAACAAATGGGTTGCTAATTTAGGACATGAACAAACTAGTGCAGTGTCAATTAAAGGTGCAGTGCGCGTAACTAGGGTCTTCATTTATAGGCACGAGGTGGGACAGGCTTGAGATTAGGGGGCGGGGGGGGGGGGGCATAACCGAATATTTGTTGTTAATATAGAGTTCATTTCATTAGGGGGCATCAGGGGTCGAGCCTTTTATAATACTCTCCGTTAAAATGATGGGATCCAAACCATCAGCAGAAGTTCTAGAGTGCTTCATGCATCTAAACAATCAGCAGCAGACCCAGCAGTATAGCACACGGTGCTGTATCCAAACCGAGATAACCATTGCCAGTAGAACGTGCTTCATCTTAAAACAGTAGATAGCACACGGTGTATCCAAACCACCATTGCCAGTAGAACGTGCTTTATATTTAAACTGCAGTAGGATAGCACACAGTCGAGTTACACACTAGCAACCAAAAGTATTAGGACACTTGGTTAGTGGTGTCAAAATCATCCCATAGGCCTATATTAAATTTGGAGTGTAATATTTCACCACGAGTTGAACAAATGTATGCCTAAATGTGTTGCTGAATCTCTTCTCATTAATAAATTCATGTTTCCTACAACATCTGCTTATTCAATTCCGTGAAATTGAAGAAAACGCGTGCCTTCTTCAAAAAGCAAATCGCCATACAAATTTCCCATTGGAAACAGGTCACGAATAATTAATCAACCTCATTATAGCCAACTCCCTCTTATGGCATGTATGGTGGGTGTGTAGTCTGACAATTTTGATTTCCTTTCAAAAAACCGTATCAATTGTGTGTCGATATGGATTCACTTAAAGGCTGAGACGATTATAACTAATCGTCTCAGCTTAAAGGCACATTAAGTGGTGTTGAAAATTTTAAATGTTTAAAAATTTACTTCAGAATTCAAGATGAACATTAAAAATGGCCATTACTGTTGTTTCTACTAGTAAAAACACAGCAAAACTTGATTAAAACAATATCATCGCTATTTATTGAAAAACGCCCTCTATGCAAATATGGTTCGCGTTATGTATCACGCGTACTGCAGGGGGATACTGTCGGACGTAAAATGCTCGTCCCGCGGGACGAGCATTTTTTGAATCGACGTTTTCTTGTACATAGAGGGCTGATTTTTCTTAATCCTTATAGGTGTAAGTTCATACATGTAATACAATTATAAAAATATACTAATCCCAGTTTTTATCATAATTGAGGGCGCATCCTCCAACACATTTCTTAGTGCCCCTTTAAGTAAAACTAATCTCAATATTGTAGCGGGTCTTTAATCTCTCACAGATATTGAAACTTGATCTCTTCATTCATCTTAAAAATAAGATATTTGGCCAAGGGAAATCTAGTTTCATTTTGACACCTTTACTTTCATATTTTAAATTGAAACCATCCAAATTCTCTGTACTTTCTCATAGCACCCGCATAATCTGGGCACAGTTCTATTATTTCATCATGACATGAATTTTTGTCAAGCTAATTGGACTCTTTATTAACTAAATTTAAAAAAATCACTGAAATGTTGTTATAAATGATTTCCTTTTAAATAATAATATCTCAAGAATATCCCAAATTCATTTAAACAAACTTTTAAGAACTTTCCATTCATTTTAGAACACTGGAATACCAAGAAGCCAACACATTTAGTATAAGTAGTTCAATGGACTCCCAATTAAATCGTATTTTCTCTCAATTTGCAGCTTGCAAGAAGGTGTCTTAATTTTGGTTGCTAGTACTTCATCCACATGGAGGTTTGCCTAATTCAATAATTATTAGATATCCGCATTTTTACCATCTGGGCCCGCTGGTGGAGTGCAATGTCGCCCTCTTTTGATGGTCAGATGTCAAAACAACATAAAATGATCAACATGGCAGTTTGTGTAGCAGTGATCGCGAAAGAGGTGTGTTTTAATTTAATTAACTTGACTCTCCAGGCCTAAATTCCAGGACAATGACCCATAGGTACCAAAGACAGTCCTGATTAGCTTTATGAAAAATTAGGGTAGAATCTTATTGAAGGTAGAAATGGTTGACCACGTTTTTTGTTGGTCAAAATTCAGTAATGAGTAAGCTTATTAAAAAATAAACAATTGTTGATCTTGAATCTTCCTTTAGATTTTATGATTTACCTTTAAAATAACCTCCCTCATTCATGATCCTTTGAACAAAACTCCAAAGGCAAGCGTTGCATGCATGGAACCGTCAGTTAGAGCATCGTAACACTCAGCGTTCATGATAACCGGTGTCGCATCGCGAAATGCTCCACACTTTTGAAGTATTATTGCTATCATATCAATTGCACAAATGTGTAGCTAAAAGTGCGACGCAAGAAGATTCCCTACTTGATATTTGATCACGTTCCATCAAAGCCAAACCTAAAAAGATTGAGTTTCATCTTCAAATAACTAAAAATACTTTGATAAATCCTCAAGTAGCCTATCGGCAGTTCATATTTCGTTTTCGTCAAGAGTCAAAATCCACATTGCTGTACATTAGGCTAATGAAAGTGAATTGTTAGTTTCCCGTTACATTTTTTTGGGTCAGTGAGTAGGCGACTATTTCATTATTCATTATTCATTATTTTTATTAACATTCATTATTTTTATAATATGTGCCCAAATACGTGTAGCGTATAGAACCAAGGGAACAGAACCAAGAGTGTATAATTGTGAATAGGGGCATAAATATGTCCTTACTTATTTACAATAAATAAATGAATTCCAGGCCATTTTGCATACAAAGTCTTGTTTATTTTAAAACTGTCTTCCTCTTAATGCTTTTCAGAAAATTTTTCATAACACACACATACCCACCACCCATCTTGACAAACTCAGAAGTTCAAATCATAATGATACGATTATGGCTTCGAAAAGTGCCTCGAAATCGCTAAAAATGAAAAAAGATTGTCATATGGACGGGTTGATATGTCGAGTAGGCCTATTCGATTTACATACATCGTATTTGTACTTATTTATTGATGAAATACGATATAATTGTAGTCAAACTTGGCTTATTTTTTCTAAACAAACAAATAATGAAATATTTACCAAATAATGAAATATTTACCAAATAATGAAATATTCACGCGGGGACCAAAATGTGAGTCGGGAAACTAACAATTCACTTTCATTAGCCTTACGTGCGCAGAAGTCTTACTGTCGCCAGTCGGGTTAAAATTTAAAAAATGGCGGTTTCTGCGCACATCGGAGCAATGTTATAAATTATAATCATGGCGTCACTTTTGATACTAGTCTTGTTCCCATGCCGCCGAGTGTTACGAAAAGGCGCCAACAAAAATGACTTGGAACTAGTGGTGCACCACGGACACCAGGAAATTCCTTGAAGGAATCATTACAAAATGGCGCTTAGTAAGAAGATGATGTAAAGGGAGCACACCACTAAGTCAGTTTTGCGCGGCACTTCCGGCAAAACTTGAGTACAGTAATAGTTCCATTTTAACCAAATGAATGTGCAAAATTGGCATCAATTTTACGGGTAATGATATCAGATTTGCATTTTATGGACTGTATATTTAATGTTTACAACAGAAAATTCGATGATTTTAGCTGATGTAAGTAACAGGCTGATTTGCATACATGGTGCATGAACGGGTAAGAACCGAATATTGACTCGCGTAAACATACCATTTCATTTCAACGACTTCTAGAAAAAATCTTGACGGTGATTATTACTTCATATTAAGATGTTAAAAAACACGGATGGTTCTAAAACATATCAAAATTTGATTGATTTAGTCACTAGCATTCTGGATTTACAGCGTTTTGAATTCGTAGTATGTAGCATGTAAAGTCAATGTGGACCGACATAGTGATGTGCTCCCTAAACAATTATGAAATCCATCGTGACTCGTGAGCGAAATAATGCCTGTATTTCCTTGTGTTTTATTACTAAAATGTGTTAGTTAAAATTGTAAAATCTAGATCATGTAACACGTTTACTATATTTTGCTTACGGGCGCATGCCAGCTTATGTAGAACGTGCAAAGTTAATGAAATATTAATTTTATTACTAGAAAAAAAGTGCTATACAAAATTTGTGAAATGCTACACAAAACTAATAGTGCATCACACTTTTTGCTACACACAAAAAAAAATGCTGGAAATTGAACGCTGGTAACACTACTGCGCACCGTAATTCTGTTGGTGAATCGTTTGAACGTGAGTTCAATACGATGCACCAACACAGCCTCGTCCCCATGCCTCCTTCAGATCGTGCAGACGTACTGAAGTAGGCATGTAAACTGCTCACAAAAAGTATCGAAACACTTAGAAATGATCCAATATATAACGGCTCGAAAAGGTATGCATTAATCGAAG
Source organism: Ophiura sarsii (assembly GCA_035610835.1). NCBI lineage: Eukaryota > Metazoa > Echinodermata > Ophiuroidea > Amphilepidida > Ophiuridae > Ophiura > Ophiura sarsii. The sequence goes on along the minus strand of CM069458.1, from coordinate 59,481,667 downwards.
CAAATAACCAAGCGCATAATTTTGTTCTGCGTATTTTGACACCTCAATCGTTGAGATACGATGTTGCAGAGCGGAGTTATTGTCATTTCAATGATCGTGGGTCCAGTTTCCAAGGTGACACTCATCCCTATTGAAAATCACGAATCTGATCATTCTAAACAGTAATGCGAACCTCTCTCTATAGGGTGATTGTCACTTTTGAAACTGGACCCATGACCATTGAAATGACAATAACTCTGCTCCGCAACATCGTATCTCATCGATCGAGGTGTCAAAATACGCAGAACAAAATTATGCACTTGGTTATTTGCTTCGATTAATGCATACCCTTTCGAGCCGTTATATATTGGATCATTTCTAAGTGTTACGATACTTTTTGTGAGCAGTTTACATAGGTGCACCGTGGTTCGGAAATCACATAGAAATGTTGGTCCCGTGTATCGGAAGAGCTATCCCTGAGCACGTTAAAAGGTCACAGACTCCTTCGTAAAGAGTAGGGGATCAATCCCGGTCTGTGTCTGTACACATATTCCTAGGTTACAGGGATACTCCTGTTAGAACTCCCTTGCGGAGTATTATTGGAGGAAACCAAACCAAGAAACTGGCAATGTCTTGCTAGATGTCCCGTAACTGATGTTCGCATGCTCATAACAATTAAATTTAAAGTGTGCTAATTAAGTTAGTAATAGTATGTATGTATAAAAATGTGTATACAATCATTATTATAATTATTTTTAGTCTCAACGTCGTCAATAATTTTTGCCATTTACAGATACGTACAAAGCGTACATAACAGGTGGGGAGGGGTACAAATATTCCCTAAGTGTATGTTACTTTATGGCGATGTTGAGAGGCGGAACTGTTTTTGTCAAGCCATGAAATTGTCACCATTTATTGCCTACGAAACTCGAGGGGGGCTGGGTGCGGTAAAAAACTAAAAGGTTACGTACGCTCTGTACGTATGTGAAATTGGCGATAATTTTGGATGACCCCTTACAGATACATAAATAGGATATGGCCATGTGTTTTGAACTCACCACCCAAAAAGGGTGGTGGCGTTGCATTTTTGGTGACGAATCATCCATCTCTCTCTATTAACTCAACAACTAAATGTGGTAGAGCTATGGTTGAGGTGTCATGTGAAAGCCTATTTATCTAGCTACATTGTGTGAATAAATCAGGTATTTCTATAAATGTTTGGCTGAGATATGATTGATTATGTTGTGAAAGTCAGGGGTGGTGGCGGTGGCGGCGGCGTTGTGTACAATCTCTATACGTTCAATTTACTATAACTCCTCATCTCTGTATGGTACAAACATGATTATGCTCTCATTTTATAGATTATTTTATATTCTATAAGATTCCGTTTCACCAAACTGGACAACTATTATGTAACAATTGTAATCATGAATCGATTGCATTGTTCTTGGCTTTTTCCCTATTCGCTACACAGTGAACTTGCCCTAATTCATCGGTTTTACATACATGACTATAACAGAAAAAATATTTAACCGATGATAGCAAAATTATACATTTTTGGAAAGCTCTCAAATAGGGGAATTCAAAAATGCCGTTTAAATCAAGATAGGGTGCATATTCCCAAAAATATACTTGTAAACTCTAATAAATATGAAATTTAAACGTTTGTGCTCATTTACATCTCGATATAGTATATTTCAACATGTTAACCATTGACAACTATTATGTTCTGATGGGTAATTGCATGAGGAACTTAAATATTCACAGTAAAAATATGATTGGGATAGGTATACAAATATTATTGAGCTTAAATCAAAATATGAAGAAGAAAAAAAAATCGATATTTTTTGAAATTCTTAATCACAACATGTTACCATTAGGTCTAATCTAAATTCCAATAGCATATTTGGATTTCTTGTGAGATTACCGTTCAGAAAATATATACTTTTTATGGGGTAGAACAAATAGTTATTGCGATATGCTAATTCGAATCTCAGATGGCGTAAAATGTAAAAATCTGGACATGCAACGGTAAGGGTGGCGAGTTCAAAACACACGGCCATATGTATCAGAGTGGGCTATACCTCTCATCAGAGGGCAATGCAAGCAATTGGGACGTAAAGTTAAGTCTGAGGGCAATGTAAAGACTAAATAAATGTAACTCTATTGCAGCAATGTCCCTGAGCAAGGAGTCATTATAGTTATACTATCTCCAACGAAAACTAGCAATAAACAATCGGTGTCATTTATTTACTGTAGCACAAATAGGACGATCGAAATTCAAGCTAGAATTTTTTTGAAATTGAAATAGGTTGCGCTATATACCAATCTATACAGATTTTTGGACACTAAATAGGATATATGAAGTACTATCTGAAGCTAAAGTTTGACACATTTTATTCAGAAAATTGAAAATATTGATGAAAATATCCGATGCCGACTCAGATGCTTTCATTTCATAGCTATTAGACAGAGAGCTATAAATCACAGCTAAGTTATGATGAATGTGGATGGGCGTTAGAGGGGCAAAAGCCTTCCCTAGTGCTCGAGACGACAGGTAAACCGCCAAACAGGAAATGAAATCACCTGCAGTTGCACAAGTTTGGTAGAATTTTGTCCAAAGCATCATGACAACTATATGGATCAAGTTAACCCAGAACTTTGCATTATGAGTATGCTATGCTCATCTTTGAGTGAATATCCAGGGTCTTTTTGTATGCAATGTTCCATCTTTTCTGAAGTGTTTCTATACATGAATTCGCAGTCATCACGATAACATTTTTAGGCCTACAGTGTAATCACTAAAACTTTTAACGCATCTTTTGCAGAATTATCCCCTCTACATCCGGACGATACCGACAGAGAATGAACTCAAGTTTCACTACACAGTACACACCTGTCTCGATGTGATCGAGGAGAAGGTGTCATCGGCTGGAAAGAGCGCCAACGATCCTCGAGAGCTCTACCTGGGTCTACTCTACCCCACTGAAGACTACAAAGTGTACGGATACGTCACCAATACCAAAGTCAAGTTTGTCATCGTCGTGGACTCCTCCAATACACAACTCAGAGACAATGAAATTAGAAATGTAAGAACAAATGTTTGGAATAATGAATATTTAGTACCGTAAAACGGGGTGAATATGGACATGGGGGCATTTACTTGCATTTACGGTTTTTTAAATGTCACCCGGCCAGTTTGTGTACACAAACTGGCCGGGTGACAAAGTATATACTCATCCAAAACCCTTATTGGACATGCTGAAAGCAACTAACCTCATGAAAACCTTTAGCCATGAAAAAGACGCAAATGTAGGTCAAAGTATACAGATATTTTTGGATGTTATATATTTTCACTGATTTGGTATAACACCACTTCAAGATGATACTGTGGGTTAATTGTAAATTGTGAATATTCGGTAATTAAAAAGAAAATCCCCACATCGTTGAAAGCATGTTGACAAATCTTGATCACGATAAAAGAACAATATCGTGATATCATAGTGGATGGCGATATTGCCCATGCTTACACGCAAATGGTAATACATTCACAGTAAACATGTGCTTGTTTCTTTGATTGTTAATGGAACTCCTTAAATTACAATGATTGATAAATTATACTGGCAATAGTCATTGGCAGAGAATTTCAGCACATGCCATTCACGCAGGAGATAAATAATGAGCGTGCGGGCAGTAGCATTCTTGATGCCATGCATGTAGATACAATCTGGACAAAATTGGATGCGCACGTTGGTCGGCTCAAAGATGTGCTGTTCTATTCCACCAATGGCAACCGTACTTCCGTGTTTATGCTTAGAACGTGGTCGTTCGTAACAGAAAGAAAGTGCTGAACTTCTTTGCAGCTGACTATCGTTAGTCTATTCTTAAACAGCTAAGAAAGTTTAAGCAATCTCATTGGTTCTCAGAGAAATCGGCGACATCTAGATGAGACAACTTAACACGGGGAGGTGGGGCCTACGTTTTAACAGTGCGCCCGACCTTCACAATGCGTGGTTTGCTCCATAACGCGCACTTCTGCAATGCGTCTTTAGCGCTTTTCCTGCGTTTATGCCGGCGCCGCGACGCTTACGCATGGTTTACTCATCGCATGTGATTGGATGGAATGTTTGTGGGTTATTCGATCCTAGCAGGGGTAAAAGTTGTCAAATGTGGACAATAAAATGTACTTATTTCTTTGATAATGTCTAAAGTATGATTGTTGAAAGTATGATTGTTCGATAGTATTATTTTTTGCGTAGAACAACTCCGACGACGCCGTATACTTAAAATAATACTATTGTCCGCATTTATGTCAGACAATATAACACGGGTACGGTCTAAAAACAATACCTTTATTCTCTAAATTCAACTTATAGGAACTTTATTCCTGTTCTCTCAGAAAGTGAAGATTTGTGGTCAATCTTGGTTGTTTGTTTATTAATTTGTTTTTAATGATTTTCTTTTCTTTTTTTCAGATGTTCAAGACTTTACACAATGCTTATGTTGACATGTTATGCAATCCATTTTACACCGCAGGAGAAAATATAAAATCAAGGTAAGACCTATCATGGGAAGGGGAGGGGGTTGGGATAGGTGGGGTCCAGAGATGAGGTAGAGGGGGACAGGTGGAGGTGATCATGCATATCACTGCATGTGTAGTATAATATTATTTAAAGGTTTATGATTTATTATTCAAAACTTTTTGTCTTTTGTCATGCTTGAACTGGGAGTGTGGCATGTTGAGGTGGGGGGGGGGGGGGGGGGGGCATTTTATCCCCTTGATGTGCCAGGCCAGGCACCACAAAGGAGTATTATCCTGTTGCAAGCAGATATACACCTAATACAAAAAGTCTCTGACCAAGTGCTTTGATGATGGCTAATCCAAAATCAATAATCAGTACAAAAAATCTGAGATATTTAATAAGCAAATTTATTCTCCGTAGTTTGATACCTCTTTCATAAAAATCGAGTGGATAGTTTTGAAGTTATGATTGTTTCAATGACCACAACTACCAACAAGAAATTGCACTAAAATTGGGTTTTTATGGGATATCATTCATTGCTTTGTGTGTGATTACGCAGTGAAAATGTGTGTGTACCGCCGACTCGTGTCGATGCCTGTTACCCATTACCCCATTACCTAGATAATTTAATACACCACAGTACATGTACCTCAGTGTCTCCTATATCCATGTCAGCTGGATTCATTTCACTTGAAAGAAATGTGAAATGTTTTAACCACCTAAGAACTACCAGCCAATTGGTCAGAAAGATAGATACATCATTTATTGCACCAATCAGAGACATTGTTAGAATAATTGTATCCCTGATAAAGATTTGAGTGAAATATTTTACAAGCTGCATTTTAATTGGCTATTCAAATGAGTACATCTTGTAATAAACCAATCAGAACCACTGTAAGATAGATAGGTAGACCCCAGGGGGTTATCACTACGGCAAACAATATCCAACCAATATGTTTTAACACTGCGTCAAACAATATCCAATCAACTATCAATCAACTGGATAGAACAGCCACCAAATCGACAAAGTAGGTCTTGTGATTGTTTTTGTTGTTGTAAACTTGGGCTTTTATATGTTCAGGGTGGATTCAGGGGGCTGAGAGGTATTTACCTCATAATTGCAATAAGATGGCTGATTTCTGAAGGGTTGACCAGATATTAATGGTGTGTTGGTGATTTCCCCCAACATCCCTGTCCCCTGGATGAATCGGATGTGCTACCTACGTGAGACATGACTGGTTTGCCTCTTGCTGCATTATATTACACTCAATGTGTTTGTCTTTTTTCTATACCTACAGGACATTTGACAATGTTGTTACTCAGATGATGGTGCAGGACTGAATAGACAAACAATTTGTGATAGATGAAGCAAAGTACAAACTATATAACAAACAAGTGCAATGGTGTATGTAAGCCCTTTTGTGGGCTACTTATGGCCAGAGATACCTATCCTGGATCAGTTTCTGCAGTCTCCTCTGGTTATTTGGCAATAAACAAGAACAGATCAACCAGATGAGTCAAGTATGCTTGCAACACTTCCTGATCTTCCACATTTGTCAATTTTCCACTGGGCCTGCACTGAATTTCAGGCTGAATAGCTACAGCAACAGTCTGAAGGCTATCTGCTTATTACACAGCAACAGCCTTACAGCCTAGACTAAACTCTAGTCGAGTTGGTGCAGTTTTTACTTTACACTTCGCTACCAACCATTTGATAACATTGACTTGTACTCACTTGTAGAGCAGATTGAAGTCACTCACCAGCACTAAGCGTATCCATTTTTCATCAGTGCTACATTTTTGGACAGCAACTTGAAACCTGGTCTGTACGCATCGTCAAACAGGTTATATGGGTCTAGTTGCTACCTGAGCATACTTTAGCACAGCGCATGTCTTCAGGTTGACGATTATTTCAGGGTTTCTGCTAAACTTCCCTAACACAATATGCAGCTATCAGACTCAGCTATTATCAGACTGATTCATTTTGTGATGTCATCAAGCAAAATGAGTCGAAAGTCGCAAATATTGGTTTTGAGATGTAACCAAACAAAAGAATCTTAATTGTATGATCTTAATGGGGTTTTCTGCAAAATCTGATATCTTCGACTTCAGATTTCATGTTGCTTGATAGCATCCCATTTGTTTATTTAAAAATAGTCTCATTTCAGCAGTGAGATGATGTTAGTACTAAAGAATCAGTGGAAACTGAGAGAATGGGGCTACCAATATATCAGAGATGATATTGTTACATTGTATAGTCTGTTGGTCTAACTCTGCGTTGTGATGTCAGTGCTTACATGATTGATTGCAGTCTATTATGTGATAAAACCACCCTGTATGTTGTACAGGCTCGACCGACAGACCTATTTTCTTTTTATAAACTCTTTTTTTTTAATTGTTTTGAATATTTTGAAGAAGAAAAAAAATGTTGAAAAATCACCAAAAATTCCCAAAATGTTTTGAAAACCCCCCCCAATGAAACTAAGACAGACCTGTCGGACTGTTTGCCCATACAACAGGGTTTTTCTATCGCCTTATCATTCACAATATACTAATGCGCTGACGGTTTATTAAAGCCAAAAGATCAAAGATGAATTTATGACTCTTGCCCTAAATGCATGCTAGAATTTGATCTATCATTGCATAAATGTAGATTAACAGAATATTTAAAGGGTTCATAAAAACTCTTGAAACTAGTGCAAAAAGGGGTATAGTAACTGCTTAATGTATCATACATCTATAAAATGGACCAAAGCCTGATGATGCTGCTAGATTTGTATTCAGACTATACTCTATTTGGCTTCCTCTGGACAGTGACGTAACTTAACAGGCGCAGCTTTTACGCACGCGTATGTATCTTCCGTCTTTCAACGCTCGTGTATATATGCCAGCGCCTCAAGTAGGCGCGCGCGTTATATGCTGCAATAAGTAGAATATGCAGTTACGGCACTGTCTCATACTAGCCAAATAGACTTTAGTTGGTATGTTGCATTCTGCAATTACAGCCCCTTTGAAGCTTCAAGAAGGGCTGGAAATCGATTGATAAAACTTCTTATCTGGCAATGATGTTCAACTGTGTCTATTCAATTGGGAATAGGTTGAGGTCTGTATAAATTGTAATGTTCGCAGCTTGATACCACATTTGCAACTCATATTGTGATGTGATGTGATCAACAAAAATCAGCTTGAAGTCGCAAATATTGATTTTGAGATATAACTAGACAAAGGATTTCAATTGTTTTCTTTTGTTTTAAAAACCCCTTAATTTGCTCATATATTTGAAAATAATTGTCCATTGTTGGGGTTTCCTGCAAAATGTTGTATTGCAAATAGCCAATACAATCAAGTAGAAAACTAAAAATGTGACATTCTCCACTCCTGACTGATTTGGCTTGATCACATCACAGCAGGGTCAGAAGTTCATCAAAGAGTGCAAGAATCCTTTTAGATTCTTGCAAAGGATTTGGCTAGAATCTATGGATTCTCCTCAGTTATCCATGAGAATCAACTTGGAATCCAGCAACTTTACCAGCGGGAACCTTTAAACAACGACGATACAAATAAAGGATGGACTCTCAGATTCTCATCGAATCTCTGACCCTGAATTCACATTTGATGGTGTACAAAGTACCGGTTTATCAAACCATCAAAGAATGTCCTCGAAGAGAGAGTGAAAATGATTAATTTCCGAATCGAATACAATGTATTGTCATCATGTATGTAGACTCAAATAATCAAGTTATGAAATAAATTGATATTATGTTAATTACCAATTTGCTGTTCACTTGTTGTTATTCATGAAAAAATTGCATTTCTTTCCTCGAATTATTATCCATCCTACCCTCCAGAAGTAACGCCTAATTACAAACTAGATACCTAATTGGAATCATAAAGCTGGTGATGGCATCAACTAACATCTTGATCAGAGAAGTGATCTGAACCCCTCTGGTCATGTGACCACTTTTTGGGCAGTCTCCTGTCAAACAGGTCGTATCCAGCGTCCCAGTTGAGAGATGTCTTCAGTGTTTTGATTTCTTTGCGCATCTATTTATTCGTTGGCGTAGTGCATGTTAGTAACTCATGGTTACTGGTTCAAGCCTGAGACCATACATCTATTCAGGATCATGATATACCATAGGCTTTCTGTTATTGTTATGATGATCGATGTGAATATTGGCTCTTAACAAAGTTAGCGTGAGCCAGTTGCGGACATGCCAATCCCCCTTTTTGACTTTTGAAAACACATAAAAAGGGACAGTCCCTATTTCTGAAAATCTAGTAATGTCACATTAAGCAGTTAAAGCAATTGATTATGATATGTTAAATTGTTAATTACAAAGAAAGTTTCCCTTCAATAATATGTTATTTGATTACTGTACTTGACATGACATTTGATTACTCAACTACACATTTCAACAAAAATAAGTTAACTCTTTAGATTATGCCTGATATTTTTTTAAATGAATTACTCCATCGAAACAAGTTAAATATCGCGTGTCCTCATTCAAGCAATGCCTGTGCGGTGTTCAAGCAGAGACCCTGGTTCAAGCTGCTTAACCATCCTCCTTCAATACATCATTTAGCCACTTATGAATTGAGGTATTCCTCCATTCAATGTGTGCTTATTCAAGCATTACAACACCTGCGTAGTTATAGCCCCGTTCTAGTGTTGCTGTGTACACATACATTATGTGTGCCAAAAATTGTATCGATAGAGTAACTCACTTGAAAAATATCAGGCATAATCTAAAGGGGAACTTATTTTTGTTGAACTGTGTATATCTAAGTGTCCATCATGATCATTATTCAGGTTGTGTGAGGGGTCCACTTTGATTGATTTGAGTAAACTCTGGACCCGGGCTTGGGGTGTCCCTCTTTCCAATGTTGTAGTTTGACCATGCAATGGTTATATTCCAACTTGCACTACGCTATCAAATTTCCAGAACTGGTCTGGTCCCCTGCCATGACTGCGGGGTTTGCATCACTCCACTGATGACAGCAAAAGCTCCATTGCTATAGATATACATATCGAGGGTTGGCAAGCAGAAAGACCAGACTCACTTTTTAGTCATTTTGATATGTTGGTACCAAAACAATCATTGGTATAAACCAAAGATTCTAAACACCATAAATACTCCCTCAAAAATGCACCCAATTGGAGTTAAAGGTGATGTTCTGATCACTTTTTTTGGCTATGATTTTTTTTTCACACCAAGATATTTTGGTATCAGAAGAATCCCCATACCCTTTTGCTGCAACTGTACACATATTGTGTTCATAACATAAGCCTAACCCAAGTCACAATGAAAATACATAAGACCATTAAAGCATTCTTGATTTAGGCCAAATATTTTATTCCTCTTCATTCTTCAAGTACATATTACAAATACAAGCACATGAAATACACACAACACAATATTATATACTGTAAAACCACTTAATTTGGCGACAAATTTAATTTCGTTAGGGACTCAATTTCGCAAAAAGCAGATTCGCAAAATTAAATACTCGCATAACTGGCAATTTTTGCATATAAAGTTACAGCAACATTTATAGATTTGCAAAATTAAATGCCCGCTAAAATAGCAACCATTTTAAATTCTCGAAATAAAGTATCCACTAAATTAATTGTTTTACAGTAGTTTGAATTGGTGGTATTATCTTCATGTAAGAGTCAGAGTTAGCGTAGGGTAAAGACTTCATAAGGGATTATACGGAATAAAGCTTATAATTCCTGAATGAAGTTTTCAGGCTAGTGTCGTGACACCTTACATGAAGATAGAACCAAAATGGTTTACTTATCCGCCATTATGGCTTGATCTTTGCTTAAAATTGGCAAGCTTCAATAAAACTGTCCATCAATACAAATGTTATAGTTTAATTAGTTCCAAATTTGAGGGAAATAGTCAGTTTTTATCTCACCGCACGCAAAAGTAATCCAAGCGTACACGCGTGATTATGGCCAAACGCATGCGAACACATATGATACACAGTGCGCTTGTTGCCTTCATCCGCGCCCGCGTTCTTCTGTTTTCATTTGCTGCTGTAAGGAGGCTTCGTCAATTTGGAACTGATCAATCTATAGTAATAATTAATTGATCCTAGCAGGAACTACTGTATAGCATGAAATGTTCGCGGCATTAAAATTTCGCGAATCACTGACTTCAGCCTTTTTCGCGGCATGAACATTTCGCGAATGTGTTGAGTTAGTCATTACAGGCCTTATAAAAAGTCAATCCACATTGTTGCCAATTTCAAAATGATCAAACTATAATGAGATAAGATGTTATACCAGGGCTGCTACAACACAGATACTTCAAGATTTGCCAAGTAGGTGTCAGTAGTGTGAAAATGTGATGCATTTACATCAAAAGGTATACCTGTCAGATAGAGCCTTTATATAATTGCTGGCACAATGTTCGTGACTTGATTCACACCAAAATTTAGCGACTGGCACACATGCAAGTTTAGTAGAATTATGTCCAAAGAACTATAAAACTCTGGGCTAACACATTTAAATTGGAAGAAAAACAGCTACCATGACCATGTGCACTGACAAAAATCATGATGTGTATTTAATGAATTGTAGCCTCGCGCAACATTTTTTCTCTCGTTTAACCAGAATATGTGCTACTTACTCTGTACAAAAGTTAAGATCTGTTTTTGTACTAGTCTCCTACTCATCTCGCAAAATATATTGACCAATTATATTGTTTTTGTCCTACTAATCAATTTTATAATCTGCTTTGCCAAAGCTTTGATGATAAGATGTACCTGATGGTGCGATGCATCACAGAATGCTCAACACTAATTAGTTGAGAGAGTTGCCAAATGCGTTTTTCCTCTCCGATCTACGGTTTTCAATCCGTACGAATCTGGATGCCATCCCTAAGTCATATCTCAATGTACATTATTTCCAGTTTGAGGCCTTGAGGGATTCATAATTTATTTTGCCTCGCATGTTTGTAGCACAATACGTCTTAGCAACGTCTTCTAATTTTGAATCCCACCTCCCCAAATGTGAGCCCCTATTAAATCTGACAAGCTTTACTTATTTCATGTTAATACAATACATACAATACCTTCCGACGACAACAATGTCCGTCCTGGTCAAGAAGATGCCGGGTACCAGCAAGTCTAGCGACGCAAGGTACCAGTCACTCTATTGAAGCCAGACAATTGCAATATTCTTTTTTTTTAAATTATTGACATATCTTCCTTTTCTTTCTTTCATTTTTTTTTGTGTCAATATTTTTTAAGTACTTTATTTTCTCTTTTTTCTTCTTTTTTTGGTTGGTTTATTTTTTAGTTCTTTTCTTTTTCTTTTTTACTACTTTTTATGTACTTTTCAATTAGGGACATTTTTTTGTCAATTTTTTTTATTTCTTTTTTCCCCTTCAAATAAAATAAGGATAATGAAACGATGTGGTACCACCATGACCAAACTATAAGCCTGTGGAGAGAAAAGAAAACAGCAAATACAATAATTGCATTGGAACTGAAATACCTAAGAATCATATCAACTTAACAATTTCCACGCGGCTATTAGTTTTACCATATTTACCTAACCACTAAAATAACTTCTTCATGGAAAGAAATTCCAATTAATTATCAAATATCCTTGAGGTTTTTGTTTGTTCATATCTAATTATCTTGTAGTTTCTAATAACGTTATAGACACTAAAAGGTGACAAGAGTTTATCGCAAAGTGAAAATGAACATCCTTAGACAGTGTCTGTACATGCATTTGTCTAGGTGGCAAGGATATAGGTGCAATACAATTACTAGTAAATAGTAAACTAATTTAGTCTTTCCACTATAACCATCGATAATAAAAATCCCCAATTTGGAAATTCTTTTCAATCACCAATTTTCCTGAATGTTTCGTAATATAATCATATTATTGTGTTACATATCAATGGAAAGCTGATGTGTTCAGGGCTGGTTTTTTTGCCGGCAAAAACTGTTTATTTGCCATTTTTTTTGTTAAAGCAGGGTACTTAAAGGGCTGCTTAAAAATCTGGAACATATCAACTTGAGTGGTATACATGTGTAGGATTTTATGGTTTTATAATTGGCTAAGTTGGCTAAGTTGGCTAACATAAATATTTGAGGACAAAATAAGGTCAAAACTTGTAAACACAGACTTGTTACTGCATGCACACTGACTAAGCAGACAACCTTGTAGTTGTCAACACTCATCAATGCACTAGTCCCAGCAACTTGCCTGAAGCATATTTGGCCAGGCCTACCAAACGGCTCTTTAAAGTCGCTCCATTGTTTAAACGTTGAACAACATTTTTGCTGTGTTGTAGGGTTTTAGAGATATGCTCTATTGATTTTAGAGGACAAAGTAATTGTGATTTTGGCACATTCAGATTGAGACCTCCCTATATTTTCAAGCAAGTGGCCGAGCACTGAAAGTGATTGCTACACATGTGGTACCATTGGAAAGATGAACACATCAGCTTTACACATTGATATACAATTCACTATGAACAAAATATTGAAAAATACAAAATTAAGGCGATTGAAAACAATTTCCTATTTTTTTTTGGAGGAATTTATATAGATATGTGTAGATTGACAGGTAGTTAGAAAAACTTGTCTTGATTTTCTTTTAAAACTAAATCTGTATTATTATTATTCCAGTATGAACACTGTAAATGGTTAAAATTAAATGAAATACAAGTAGTAAACATTAAGTTCTACTACAAATTAGTTTAATGAGATCTGGGTGACATATGACGGTAAAAATAATGATGGATTTAAAACATCTATAGATAAAAACAAAGATAAACAAACTTTTGCCAAAGCCACATCTCCCACATGTGTAATGGAAGTTTTGATATCTTGTGATAAATTATCATCAGATTGCAGCAAAGAAAAAGACTATCCAACATTTTGGGCAGTTAAAAATGTAACATAAAAACAAATACTCTTATGTTAGAAAATGCTCAAATGTGTGATAACTGAAAAAAGTCTGTACTCTTTTTTAAAGTAAGATTTTTTCACTCAATCCGAGTAAAAAAAATCCCATCTTGCTAACAACCGTGCACCAATCTTTTTGTCTTTTTTGCTCCGATCAGTAAGGGCTATACCAACGTGAGAAACGGCGAGGCCTGCAAAGTAAACAGCAAGAAAACATATGTATTATTATATTGAATTAGAAAATCTAGTGAAACAAGACATTTTGAAATTAGAGTCATTGAGGGGAAAGGCTGAGTCCCCCCTCCCCTTTGACAGTGTAGAAAGCGAAGACTCGTTAAAGGGAGGTTGATGAGTTCCAATCCCCTCCCTGCTGGTTATGCCTTGAAAAATTGAAATGTAAACTGTCCTCCAACACAAGTAAATGAGGCACAATGAGGGACATGAATTTTGAGTTATTTATATCACGATACGTTATACGTGAAGGGACATTGTAGTACCAAAAGTCAATGTTATATCACATTCCAAATCAAAGTTAACGATGTAATTTGACTTATTAATGACCTTATATACCACATTTGTGCTCTTACATCACATAAGCTACTGCCGCATTGTGCCTCTATTACTCATATTGGGTCGCATAGGCTCCTCATTTAAAATGCCATTGGACTTACACCAACATGCTACTAGTTTAAGAGTGCTCCACTCAAATTTAGGATTATGTTTTTTGAGTTTTAATGCTCCAGAAGCACATCATGTTGACTTTGGTGGACAACACTAATAAGCATTCCCAAATTAAGAATAATACCTCTCACTTCTAAAATCTGAATCATTTTAATTCATAATAGGAATTCAGCAACCAAAGATGAAGGAATAACAAGTTATATTGTTTGTATGTAAATATTGAAAATAGAAAGTGAATCTTAATAAAATATTGCGTTATATGGCCTGAGTGATTATTCATATTTCTGCACACAGGTAAGCAACTGTAGACCTGAAACTGACCATCAGTGCTCGAATGTGTGTGAAATTGGGGTAAAATAGCTTATAATCATGCATATTGGGCAGAAAACAAAAGAAAATGCGCATATTTAAGCAACAAATCTGAAATCAAGCTTAGAGTTGAAAGGTGTCAGATATCTGCAACTGACTCTTGGACAAATCTGCTTCCTGTGATTGCCCTCGGTGTACAAAGGGTTGCACATATGGTCTGTCTTTGTACATTGTCTTCAGTAGATAGAGCGTCTTTAGCAGTGACAGAGATTTACTGTCAGAAACACCTGGGACTTCATGTTTACATCTCTAGGATAAGACTCACACCACCAATGTAGACTTATTATCTTCAGTCTTCTTCTAGTTCAAACACCATTGTTTTACAAGATGGCCTGGTTAACATCAGCTTTACTTGCTTGAAAAATGGTCATCAATTCAAATAGAAAATCATCCAGTCTACAATTGATCCCATCAAGTTGTCCATAAAGCATCCACATCTCAATCTTATGGGTATAAACTAGAGCCTTGGATACGCCAGCTCTGGTATTTCAGTAAGCCGCAGTGGCATATCCAGGGTGGCCCCCTGAAATAACCCTGTCAGTACACACGAGCTCCCGTCGGTACATTTCTGATTTTAACCATGCAATTTTTTTTGGCCGGTTTTGAGGATAACGTCACTCCTACTTATCAAGATTTTAGAAATTTCAGCTGCTGGCAGAAAAAAAATTGGGTAACTTTACGATTTTTTTGGAGTCTGTAAAAAACAAATTGTCGGTACATCATGACTTTCGTCGGTACAACTATGTTGTGGGCCCCCTGTTTCCAAAAGCTGGATACGCCACTGGTAAGCCGCCTTACCGTTCACCAAGACTATGCTTTCTCAAGCTGGATTTAGACTCCTGTTTGCTGTCTGCCTGCATACGACGCACACCAAGTTGTTTCTCATCTACTTAGTTGTTTTGCATAGTCTTTCAGTCTGGGTTCTTCAAATGCATCCCTCCCAGTCATGACCTTCGCCCTGCCCCTCCCCCCAGCCAGCTCATACCCCCAGTCAGCTCATACCCCAGTCAGCTCATACCCCACCCATTTTGTCCCTCCAAACAATAGAAAATGTTGAATCTTAAAGGTAGATGACCCGATCACATTTTCGTAACACAGAATTATTTCAAACATACGGAGATTTTCATATCATATGAAAGCTCGTATTTTTCTCATCATCATACTGAAATTTGACGGCCTAGATCGGTATAATTACGGCGAAATCGATGAAATAACGTTGAATTACCGCGAATGGTGGTGTGGTAACCACCGATATAGTTTGTGTACAACTCAATGGGTACAGTTCACAGCATCTTGTGCGTCTAAAATAAGAACCATTAGAGCTATGCAACTCAAACTTTGGAACACGACTTTTTTAAGGATGACCTTTCATGTAGAATAGAAAACTTCAAGTTGAAAATCGGAATGTGATCGGGTCATCTACCTTTAATGTCAAAATTACTTAGAATTAGCTTTTAGTCTGAAATGTCTAATTTAGAACAAATTAAGCTAATTTCAGGTAATTCTTACAATAAAAGCCAAACAAAATTGCATGTTTCACGCACATTTTCCCAACATAATTTGTTTCTTCCTACCTGATTTTTTCTTGACCCCTGTTTGCAACCCCTTTCGAATTAAAAAAAAATAAAATCTTTTTTTTAAATTTAATTTTTTTTTTAGAGTGTAAACATGAGAAGAAGAAGATCCAAGAAGAAAGAAAAAAAATCGGGATTTCGATTAAAATCGGAAAATTCTCATGTTTGTAGTATTCTCCTTTCATAGGAGGCGTAACACAGGTTGAGCAGAGTGTTATGGTTAGCCTATGAGGCAACACTCAAATTAAGCAAAGGAGGATCAGATGCTTCTGGATGTAAAATGTGGCTACCAGCTCCCATGACAATCTTTTTTATATTTGTCTGGCAAACATTTATGGAATCTACATAGCAAATGGGTGTCAAAAACTGCACATTTCTTGCCTATAATTATAAGTAATTTTGAGAGTTAGCGGTAGCCTTAGTACATTCTGCACACTTCACAGCTTACCATACTAAAATTGTAACGCCCACTTGCTTCAAACCAAGAACGGGGAAATCAACAAAATACTGTTGGGTATAGAGACAGAGGTCAACATAAGATCATGGTAGAACCCTGGTTAGAGCTATTGTGTGTGTGCACGTTCCATTTCTATATGTGACTCAGTACATCAAAAGATACCAGATGTTTATTTTTGACAAATCTTAGATATTCACAAAAGCTGATAAGAGATTCAGCCAAGCTTTCTAATGATCACTCTCTTTTGTAAATTGAAGTTTCAGTTCTAAAGATATGATGAAAAAGTCCATTGCATTTCTTTTTCTCTCCTTTTCAGTTTAAATTTCGTTATTTCTCAAAACTTGCCTGGTTGACATCAGAAAAAATCCTGCCAACATTGAAAGTCTAGAAATCTGAACATGTATGTGGCAGTCACCCATAATGGGTGGGGTCCACCCTTTTGGTTACCAAGACATACATTTTAAAAGTCTTTATGTACACTATGAAACTATCAAAATGATCTAAAAACACAAATTTTAAAAATACAAGTTTATTCATATTGTGACAATTTTGTTTATTCTGATAAAATGCCAGACAGGGGACCAAGTCATATTTTATTATTATTTTCCCAGTTTTTTAATGTATTCTTTTTTTCCGTCCTAAAATTCTGAAAATCAGAATGTTCAGATTTTATGGCGTGTTAAAACTCAGAACTGTTCGGACAAACCGGAATCAGAACAGTTGGCAGGTATGCATCAGGTACCTTCTGATGTACTTGGTCACCAGTGTTGTCACTAGCCAAAATTTAACGAACGAAGTACAGTGGATCATGGCATGGGGTCCAGAGGCCTTCTTAATGGTTTTATGGTTCTTTAATGCACTTTGAAGGTTCCGGACACATCATTTCTTGTTTTATGAGGCACTTTAATGATTTTATCCACAAATTGTAAAAAAAAAGATTTTTTATTTTTTAGAGTGCCGTTTTTTTGTACCCTTTTTTTTTAGAGTGCCGGCTACGCCCGACCGGCTTAGTGTCAACCCTGTTGGTTACATATGTGACGGGATCAAGAGGAATGAGTCGGGTGTATGGGAATCCCAAATTGAGATATGGCCAATTCAAAATGGCGGCTTACATAGGTTTTGATGGAAATTCATGTATACAATTTGACATAACTTTGGAACAAAACCTCGTATCGACATGGGGTTTTCAGTTTCTGAAAGCTCTAGGTGTCTTCTATAAAACTGTATTAAAAACTCATTTTCGACCAGGGTCGACATCCGACTCATTCCTCTTGATCGCGTCACATATATGCAGGCAGAGCAGGGTCTTTCATTAAAACCTCCATTCTTGTTTCCATCTCTGGATGGAAAGGTAACAAGCTTTCCTACCTGTATCGTGATCGTCTGGGTTGATATCCTGAATATGACGGGCTGCTGCCATAATAAGAACTGCGCCCCCTATCACGGCCACGCCCTCTGCTCGGTGGTCTGTTGGTTGTTGAGATGCCGGGGCGGTTGGTACGTTTCTCACTGACCTGGGATTGAAAAATGCATCATTAGATAAGATTTGTCACACATGCGTATGTATTTATTTCCTACTAATGCAGACATCAGTTATCAATTATACTAATTCTCTTACATTTTTTACTTGTTCTAACACACAAAGTTAACATCCCTTTTTGTTGCATATCAATTACAAAGTTTAACAGATGCTTAAATACCACCATGTGAAATTGATAATGGAACATTTTTTTACTGCGTGTCAAGTTTCGATCATCAAAACAAGCTCGCGTAATGCCATGAATGCACAACATATTAGAACAACGCAGTAGTTATGCGACGAGCGAGTGGTTTGTTTGCACGATTTTTCGACCAGATTGATCGATTTGTAATGGGGAAGCATGGATAGTGACTTTTATCATTTGTTTTGTGGGTAACTGTGATTGTTGTAAAAAAATGGATACACAGTCATTATCCTTTAAATAAAACTTCCACACAGAATAAACCATAAGGCAGCTATCATGTTTCACTTGATATACAATGTCAGTCATAGCTCCATCACAGACTGCGGGTACTGTTAAAATAAGCAGCATTATAAATGTATCAATACAAATGTGACATAGAGCGTGTTTCTACTGAAGCATTGCAAGTTAACGCTAACTTTTTAAACCCCCTTGTTTCTACTCACGAAAAGTTACCACTAAGTTTATTGATCCTAGTCGATGGGACACGACATTTGACTTTTTGTAATACCAAACAATGCCGCCCGACCTGAAAAAACAAACTGCCTCACGAGTCACAATGCATAGAATCCAGCGTGACACGGGTCACAGAACTTAACATTAAGATTAAACGGGTGGCTGTTTCTATTGGGAAAGTTACTGTTAATTACCGGTAACAAACCTGGTTTGTGAAGGTATTTGCGGTTACAAAACTTACGGTTAATTAACGTTATCTGGCTGTTTCTACTGGGCAAACTTACCGGTAATTAACGTTAAGTTCCCTAGTAGAAACACGCTCATAGCTGTTGTTATAGGCATTTTTCTACCTACCTTGATTTGCCTGCCTTTGAATAACGAATCATAGCTGTTGTTATATGCATTTTCTACCTACCTTGATTTGCCTGCCTTTGAATAACGAATCATAGCTGTTGTTATAGGCATTTTCTACCTACCTTGATTTGCCTGCCTTTGAATAACGAATCATAGCTGTTGTTATATGCATTTTGTACCTACCTTGATTTGCCTGCCTTTGAATAACGAATCATCTAGAGCCAAAATTAAAGAACCCTAGTAGAAACACGCTCATAGCTGTTGTTATATGCATTTTGTACCTACCTTGATTTGCCTGCCTTTGAATAACGAATCATCTAGAGCCAAAGAACACTGTACACCATCTTTGTCCAAAAACTCTACATATGCAAAACTAGGGAAGGAGGCAAATAAGAATAAGACGGTTCAAATAAAATGGTCGAAGTATGAGAGATTGTAACACAACTGGCATAATGAAGGGACTATTTATGAGACTATCATAACATATTTGGCATTGCCCATGACTGAATTGAATTAAACCCGTCTTTTTTCAGGAGGGTTAAAAATAATTAGTGAGTACTCTACTATAGCCTGATTACGCACTACGCTATTCCACAATTGTCCGTTCAATTATTCATCACTATATAGAAAATATACTAATCATTCTATGGGCTCCAAATATGTCAATGAGTTATAAATACATGTAGGCACTATTTGTCTATTTCATTTAGTGGCTATTTGATTCATTAGTTCTCTTTCATTCAAACATTGGTCAGGGTAGTCATGATTGATTTGGACAGACGATAAACAAAGTTTGTTGCAAGATAACTTGATAATTCATGCTATTTCACTAACCTGGTACACTTTTATTTTACTAGTTCATGTATTATTACCACACAAAACAATGACATTTTTTCTTCTTCTCCAAAGTAACCATTGTGGGAAAATTGTGATGTTTAACTAATGCTATTAAGTAATAATGAATTTGACTTACCCCTTTGGATGGCCTGTGAATTTATCACATAATATTGTCACTCTGTTAATAGATCCACAACCATGGAAATGTTGTTCCAATTCTTCCGCTGTTGCTGAATAGTCCACCTAAAATGGAGGGAAAAGACATGCAACTATGTATCAATCAGCATTAAAATTAAAAAAATCTTTCTTCAAAAAGTAAACACTGTATCTAAAAAAAATCACAAGAGAATTTAGATGATATGCCTATAAATTTATTCCCAGAGTGTCATGGCCATAGCACCCCTGTCCCTCCCTATTGTCTACAGAATTTGAAGTGAAAACTTAGGGAATTTTCAAATAAAGAAAAACATAAGAAATTTCAAAAATGATTGGAAAGTCCTCAAATAGGTAGAGGAAAGACTTATCTTTACTGTGGTCTCAGTATAAAAAGTATAGATATAATTGATGTGGTATAATAGCTGTTTTTCTGCAGTGGTGTAGGAGCCGAGTTTAGCAACATTTTGTACCTTAAAAGCCAAAATTAACAACAGCAAATATAAAACAATCAATTGCTATGTTATTTATGTTTAGAACTAGGCACACATTCAAGTTTCCCCAATATACCCAGGTGGATACATCTCTCATTTTGTCCCTTTTTAAATTTAGTTTTTGAGACTTATTTATTTATTATTTCATTCTTACATTTCCCAGTTATCTCCATTGTTTTCAGGTAGAAAGAGTACCCAGGGCAGAAATGTTATGATAATCCATTCTTGCCAGTAATATAAAGTTGTGAGAATCCTAGTTGATTCTCAAAAGATAATGTTTTAACACACAATCTGAATAGAGGAGAATTGACAGATTCTCTACCATTGTTTGTGAGAATATAACAGAATCTAAATAAATTCTTGCAACCTGTGACAAACTTGTGACCCCGGGTACCAATGGTACATGACGTGTGGTTGGTAATATCAGGTTTATGATAAGGCCAAATTTGTTATGTTGTCCTCCACAACTTTGAGATAGGAGTGGCGGGCGCGCTGTGTTTTTTTAAAAAACATTTTCTTTTACCAGCGGAAGCTCAAAGTTCAGCCAACAAGAAGATGAAATCACTCTAAGAGTCGCACATATATGTTATAAACACTCAATTTAATATTCAATGCCATTTAAACTGTTTAAAAAAAATCTGAACAAAATCTGAAAAAAAGAAAAAAATTCTGAAAAAACAACAACAAAACTGAACTTTTTTTTAAAAAAAATCTGAAGAAAAAAAAATCAAAAAAATCTGAGCGGCCCTAATTCTTACGAGCGGTCGAGGACAACATAACAACAAAAATTTGGGCCTAAGTTTAAGGTAGATGTTCTGATTTCTGGCCCGATTTTCAACTTGATGTTTTCTATTTTACCATCCTTAAAATTGTCGCATTCCAAAGTTTGAGTTGCATTAACTGCAATGGATCTAATTTTAGAAGCACAAGGTCACAATACATTTGCCCATTGAGTAGTACACAAACTGACTGGTGGTTAACCACCTTTGTCAGTAATTAGTTCACCCCATATTAGCCTATAATTTCTAAATGGAACATTTCTGCCCCTAAAATTTTACAGAAAAATATGGGGATTCTTCTGATATCAATATATCTTGATGGGAAAAAAAATCATAGCCAAAAAAAAGGGATCGGAACATACACCTTTAATGCAGGCGTTAATGTGAATCTTGAAACTACCCATCTGAAGGAGTGACACATAATCTTTGCCTAGTTATATTTTTGATGTAGTGAATCTTGAACTAATTTATATTTTGAACAGGCGAATGAATCTATGGCAACAAAAATAGTGCACTGAGGTGAATCTTTATCCGATAAATTACAGGAAAGAACAAATCTTGACATATTCTTTTAGTGACGGAAGGTAAAGGAATAGATATGGTTGAAAGCTTGAGGAGGGTAGGTTCAAGATTCAAATTGACACCTGCATAATTGTTTCACAATGAGACCTAAAAAAAAAAAGGTTTGATTGGCATAACATAGAGAAAAAAAATAGGGTACATGTAGGTAGGTCGGATTTTTTTATTTTTTAAATTTTTTAAATCTATAAAACGTCTATGAAATTTTATATACCAGCACAAATATACCATACAGACATTAACAAATGGCACAAATACACATTTTCACTGAGTTTTTTCTTCTTTTTATCACAAAAAAAAGTAGGAAAAAAAAAAAGTAGAAAAAAAAAGTAGAAAAAAAGAAGTTTAGGGTCGACGGTAAAAATAGGGTCGGTCGGGTTGCGCCAATCAAACTTTTTTTTTTAAGGCCTGATTCTTACATTTCCAACGTAAACCGATCTATTATCCACCTCCACCTTATCCTCCAGTGAGAGATGCGCCGGTGGTCCCGCAGCGGTCGGCGATGTCAGATTCATCTGTTTCTCAACCTCATTCTGCATCTCTTTCAGCTTTTCCGCTTCTTCTTCCATTTCCTTCACCCTGGCCTTGATGGCTTCCAATTCCTAAAGATAGAATTTAGAGTATGGCTCATCAGGAATAGGGTATCATAATAAATAGGACCAGACTCAAGCAAATTGCCTAGGTCAGGATAAAAGCCTAGAATCTGCCTGAATGAAATATAAGTAAAACAAATATGGAAGAAACTAATGGTTATATGGCAATCAATGCAACATTTGCTTGCAAGCAGCAAACATATGAAGCACCCTATCTCAAGACACACATTACAGGGATTTAAGTGAAAACATTTTCTGAACCTTTTACGCAAGCTTGGGCAGACGGCTCAAGCGTTTGCACGCAGCATTACACTTGTAGGGGGGGGGGGGGGGGGAGGGGGTCGTCTGGATAGTATCACCAAAAAAAACCCACCCCATGTTTGCCTCGTTTTATGCTGAAATATCATCATCCGATTCCGGAAATGCAACAACAACAAAAAGACACAAAAAATGTTTTTTGTTTCCTTCCAAATTTCTTTTTTTTATGGCTAAATAAAAGTCTTGCATCCCTGACAGTAGTTTTTCTGCTTGTCTGTACACCACAGTAACCAGTAGCTGGTGTAAGCTTAGTCTATAGATGAGGTGACCTATGATGTCATGTATTTACAAATGGGACACCCTCTGTTGTTTCCCTCCAGGCAGAATATACAGTAAAGTTAATGAAGACAACATGAAATTTCTTTCTAATGAATTGTAAAACTCATTTAGTTTTAGTTTTTTGTGTGAAATGCGATAGCTTATAGCATTCCTAAGCAAGTTTAAAGACAGTTTTGATAACAATTTGCTGTGACACCACAATCTAGTTAGAAAACCTGATCTGGCCTATGTAAACTATAGGAACTCTTGCCCGGTGTGTTTTGTCTCAAACCAACAGAGGGCGTCCTAAATGTCAACAAATGTCACTTCATCTATACTCACCGCATCTTCAACACCGCCCTCTTCGCCAACCTCTTCTATATCACCTCCTGCTCCTCCGCTTAGATCAATCCCTGGTTGATTGTGACCCTCGTCCTCAACTTCATCACCTTCGGCAAGCACTTGATCGTCTGTTAAATACTCATGGCTGAGATCAACTGCACCTTCCGTATCAGCCATGTCTTATATCTGTGAACCAGATGAAAAATAAGTACAATGTTATATATGTATGGCTTTGGCTAATTGATCAAGAATCATTTGATTAATGGCATGTGGTATACCTAAGCTCCGGAGGATCCAGCGATCACGGTTTTCTCGCCATGATTCTCGGGTTTTACCATTTCCCTCGGTTTTCTCAAAGTATGCCGAGATTTCGCGGAATTGTTTTTTTCTTCTTCCTCAAACATAACAACATTTCGAATTTGTACACAAAAATCAACCATGAGAGTCCTTGAAATGTCATTTTAAATCCTTCGATCTATCGTACTAATGCGAATTTGATGGGGGAATACCTTTTTTATCATGTAAACAACATTTGGTTCCTGTATGTTATCTTTCTCATATTTTTCTTCTTCAACATGGAAAATCGACCAAAATATCCCCTGGGATTTGATCCAGGGACCTCTTCCACGCCGGGTGGTACCAACGTGCCCAGTCATGGTATTTTGGGGTATATGGCAGGGTAAGGGTAGATAAAGGCTGCAGGCCCTACCTAGTCTAAAAAAGGTCGGACAGAGAACAAAGGCTAGCAAGGCACCTCACCTCACCATCCGCCATGATAGCGCATACAGATACACACATGAAGCGATGCTTGATTGATGCTTGATGTGTTGATTTAACTATAATAACATTACATTACAATCACTGATAACAGCTCAGCTCAGCTGTTTACAGCTAAACTGGATTGTTAATGTTGGTGCAGAACAGAATCTGCACTGCAGATGTGACGTCAAAATAAAGTAAAAAGTGGTGGTGGGGCCCGGGGGCAAAAACACACAATTAAATCGCAGACACTGAGACCGTGACAAATACTGGACGAGACTGACGACGAACTTGTTATTATAGAAAATACTGATGAATACTATTTATAAATTATAATTAATACTATTATTACTATAAACTATACACGATGTCAATGAACATACCTTGAAGACCACACCTTTCATCTGTGTAGTAATCGATGAGAAGTGTGGCAGGGTTAAGGAGGCTTGCTGGCCCATTAAAAACCCAAGTGACTTAAATTCTTCTTAAAGCAGAGGAGTGTGGGGGCTTTGATGGCACTCTCAGGTAATTGATTCCATCTATCAACTACTCTTTGGCTGAAGAAATATTTGCGGATGTCGAGTCTGGATCGGGACTTGGCAAATTTCTGTGAGTGTCCTCTCGTGCTCTGATGCTCAGCCTTTTTGAACATTTTGTTGGGGTCTATTGTGTCGATTTGGTTCATGATTCTATACGTTTGTATGAGGTCTGCCCTTTCTCTTCTTACATTTAATGTGGTCAGGTGCAGTTGTGATAGGCGTTCCTCGTACGGTCGGTCTTTCAGGCTGGGTATTAGTTTGGTAGCTCGTCGTTGGACTTTCTCAAGTTGTTTCTTGTCTTTTTCCATGTGTGGGCTCCATGCTTGTATTGCATAATCCAGGTGGGGTCTAACCAGGGACTTGTAGAGCTTCATCACTACCTCTTTGCTTTTGTAAGCAAAGTTTCGCTTAATCATGCCCAATGCTCTGTTACCCTTCTTGGCTGCAGCTGCACACTGTGAGGAGACTTTGAGCGACTTGTTTACAAGGACTCCCAGGTCTTTCTCTTCCGTTGTCTCTTTCAGTTCTGTGTCGCCGAGGTGGTAAGTGTGGTGAGTGTTGTGGTATCCTAAATGCATGACTCCACATTTATCAGCATTGTACCTCATCTGCCAATCATCAGCCCAGTTTTGGAGGTGGTCTATGTCCTGTTGCATGTCCTTTATGTCCTTGTCTGCACTTACTGGGTGGACTAATTTTGTGTCATCAGCGAACTTGCTTACAGTGGAGGTTTTACTGACACCGCATTCCAAATCATTCATGTAAATCAAGAAGCAGAGTGGGCCTAGGACTGATCCTTGAATCACCGAGCTGGTCACTTGTTTCCATCCAGATTCTGCTCCTTGAGTGACAACTTTCTGTTCTCAGTCAGCTAACCAGGCCTGGATCCAGAGTAGTAGTTTTCCATCAATACCATGCGACTTGATCTTAGCAAGGAGTCTGTTATGTGGCACTGTGTCAAAGGCTTTGGCTAAGTCAAGATATACTACATCAACAGGGGTGCCTTCATCCACACTTGGTGATTGTCTCTAGGTATTCCAGCAGGTTGGTTGTGCAGGACTTTCCTTTCCTGAAGCCGTGTTGGGTGTTGTTGAGCAAGTTGTGATTTTCCAGGTGGTCGGTTATTTGATCTTTGATGATTCTTTCCATGACTTTGCCAATGACCGATGTGAGGCTTATGGGGCGGTAATTGCCTGGCTTTGCTCTAGAACCTTTCTTGAATATTGGTACGATGTGCGCCGTTCTCAATCGGTTGGGACAACCCCTTCTGCTAGAGACTGGTTAAAGATGTAGGTGAGTGGGGTGCTCAGTTCAGCTGCTAGTTCTTTCAGAAGTGAAGGTGGGATTCCATCTGGACCTGCAGATTTTGATGGGTCGAGTTTTTCTAGTTTCTCTCGCACACAGTCAATAGTGAAGGTGAAATCTTGCAGTTTCTCGTCAGCAGGGCCGTTGAAGATAGGTTCTATTGAGGGTACTTCTTGTTTTTCTTCTGTAAAGACAGAGGCAAAGAAGTTGTTTAACACATCTGCTGTTTGTTGGCCAGGTGGTATTGTCTCTACTGCATCTGTTTTAAGTGGTCCAATGCTGTCTTTCACTTTTTGTTTCGATCTTACATACGCGTAGAAACTTTTGGAATCTTCTTTAATGTTCTGTGCCAGTTTCTTCTCAAAGTCTCTTTTAGCTTTCCTTACTTCATGCTTTGCTTCTCTCTGACACTTTGCATAATGCTCCAGGGTCTTTGTTGTCTTTCTGTTTTGGTATTTTCTCCATGCTCTTTGTTTCTTGCGAATAGCTCGTTGAGCTTTTTTCGTCAACCAGAGTGCCTTCTTTTTTCTAGCAGGTTGTTTCATTGGTACATGGTCTTGGATCATTTGTTGAAGTTTGTCTTTGGTAAGATTCCATGCTTGTTCTGCTGATTTATTGTCGAGGTCGCCTTCCCAGTTGACTTGTTTCATTTGATCTCTCATGTTGTCATAATTGGTATTTTTAAAGTCTCTTTTTGGCGCTGAATTCTCTGGCTCAACTAGGTAGTTCATGTCCCACTTTATAATGTTGTGGTCACTGTTGCCTAGGTGTGCTTGGACGTGTACTTGTCGACTGTATCGGGGTCTGATGTAATAACCAAGTCGAGTAGTGAATTCAGTCTTGTTGGCTTTGTCACATGTTGGGACCATAAGTTGTCCAGGATTACGTCAAGGAATGCTTCCGCTCTTCCCGATCCTGCTTCCATGGTTTCCCACTTAATCTCTCTGTAGTTGAAATCTCCTATGACCATAATATCTTTGCGATAATTCCTAGGTGTTTAAGAACATGGTTGAGACTGTCGTTCTGTTCATTGGTATTGTTTTGGCTTCTGTATACAACTCCTAGTAGTAGGTCTAGTTCTGTACCTTGACATGAGATGTCACACCATAACGCTTCCTCGTATTCCAATAACTCTGGATCCTCACGGAGTTGTACTTCGATACCATCCCTTGTATACAGTATTATTCCACCATGAGCTTTGTTCCATCTGTCTAATCTGGTAATTTGGTAGCCAGGGATCTGCAATTCGGCATTTGCTACGTCACCGGTTAGCCATGTTTCTACTATTCCTACTATGTCTGGTGATTCCAGATCGATATAACCTTGTAAATGGTCTCTTTTGCTTACTAGACTTTGTGCGTTGGTGAACGTGCATTTCAGTTTCTTTCTAACACCCGCTTGCGCTTGTGTAGAACAGTTATGTGAAGTGTTTTTGCATTTCTTGCCTGAGCCATTTGGATGAACTTTCTTGTTGGATCCATTCTTGTGACTGCTGGCCATGCTGCTACTTGCCTTGACTTTGTCTACTGGAATGTTGTCTTTCTTTCCAGTTTCTTGACTTGAGTCGGACCGTTTGGTGGATAGGATTTATTTGTGTACGTCTGCGAGCACACTTTGAGGTGACTTTCCTTCAAAGGTTTTTGTGTAGGCGACTGATTTGGACGCTTGGTGGTGCTTGGTGCTTTATTTACATGTGCATTCTTTTGGTTTGGTTTTATTGGGGTTCCGGTGAGGAGGATCTTCTTGTTACTATTTTCCCCCTCACAATCCTCAAGTTTTTTTCACCCTCATCTTTGCGGAATCGAAGTTCTTGTCGTAACTCGGCTTCTTTCTGTCTTTGGTCGTAGGTAAGATCAGGTTTGATGTAGACGTTTCCATAAACTTCATCGTCTCGCAAGTTCTTTGCATTCATTAGCACTGATCGTCTTGCCTTCTTGGATTTCATCTGGACTTTAACAAGGTTGAGCCTTTCTGTTGGGATGATGTCTGCTTTATCTACTTCGTTGCCGTGTACATCAAGCTTACCTTGGAACAAGTCTTTAACAGATTTCAGCACAGCACGCGATGTACTAGTTTTGGTGATTTCTGGCATGTTACTAATAACGATGTTCATTTGACGTTTATCTTGTTCAAGTACTTCTTTCACTGCTTTGTGTAAGCTCTGGTCATCGTGGCTCGTGTTTTGATTGTCCTCTGCTAATGATTTCAGTTGGTCTTTCATTTGGCTTACTTCCTTTTCTAGGTTATCCTGTCGTCTTCTTAAGTCTACCATTTCTCCCATTAATGTGTTGGCGTACTTCTTACAAACTCTACAGTGCCAGGGAATCTCGTGAGAACCTTGCATACCAAATTTCTTGACCAATTTGAATAGTTCATCTGATAGGCCACCGCACTTCTGATGATAGGTTTTGCAGATATCACAAATAACTGCTGAGGGACTTCCACTTTTAAGCTTATAGTCGTGAAATTCATGATCACATTTCCCACAAACTCGCATATTTTCTTCATCATCGTTGGCCTTTTGAGCTTGCTTCTGATCAGTTAATGGGATTAGACTTACTTAAGTTAGTCCATGTTGACTGAGTGTAAACTTGAGTGAGTTTTTGGGAACATTTGATGACGGGCTGGAACAAAACTTGGTCTTGTGGTGCACTATATGAGTTTTACTTATGTGTAGGCTACAGCACGGTCGTGGCTCGTGGTCATTCGTGGTATTTGGTTGGGTTAGAATAGAATGTAAACATTTGTATTGTAATTTGTATATTCTCTGCAGTGGCCCCATTTTTTAATGTAAGCTTATTTGATCGTGTACAAAAAGGGTGAACTAATCTACAATCTCAATTACCAAATGACCTGAAAATGATACCAGGCATAGCTCAGGATCAATTCTACATATGACTCAAATGTAAACGATCATCTTACCGTTCGAACTGAGGATTATAAAGGATTGAAAGAGTATCCTTTGATTACTCGTTTTACGATAATGGCGTCTGTTTATTATTCCTCAGCAGCTGGCAGAAATAAGGCACAGAGGGCAGTATGGCAGTATTTCCTGAGTCCTGCCACCATACAGGCAGTACCGGAATTGCATATCTGTTCTTGATTTGGGCGAACCACATTGTTTATCCATGCGCTTAATAATAATATGGAAATCCATTTTCTCCTATGCACAGTAATTTTCCCCGTAATTTTCATTACTCGTTCCAGTGCATTTCCATCATTTGTTACCACTAGCGGGTAAGTAATAATATAGATAAGCCCAGACCCACTCCCACTTTGTCTTGTCTTGTTTTTTCATGTATTCCCTCAGTCATTTCACATTTCCATCTAGTATATAATACACTTATTTGTATGATTTATTTTTATGAATTTAACTCACCATTGCCGTTTTAAATCCCATTTGCCTTATCTTTTTTATCTCCCCTTTGTCTATGTCATCCTTTTGCTACATTATCCATCAAAGAAGATTTCTTGATGTAGCCCATAATGCTTAGCGCCCCTGTACCCGCTGGGCTTATCACCAAAACAAACAGTGTTACACATGTGTTGAAGTAATTAACAGCTGGAGGTCGTCTGACCTCTACCATAGTAATGCATGGTGCAGATAGGGTAAACTTGGCCACAGATATGAAAGAAGTTGAATCCTAACTAAAACTTGTATTTATAAAAATATAGGGTCTTTAAGAAAATTAAGAGAGGACTGTATTAAAGACATATCAATCATATTATTTGCAACAGGATTTTCTTAAAGACCCTCGTTTAACAACTTTATAAGCATTTCCTTGCACTGTAATGTCAATGGGAACCAGTAGACACTGGTGACAGAAATCAGTGGTCATGTGATGAAAATGAAGCATCCTGGGGTACATCAAGAAATCTTCTTTGATTATCCACTTAATCAATCAGCTGTCAAGTTTCATAACCCATCCCCTATTCATCCATCTGTCACTTTGTCCTCGGGGCCCATTGTGTTACATTATCTTTTGTCTCATTTCCTGCCTATTGTTCCCCTGTCTATATTATGTTGTGTATGTTGTATTCTGTCATTTTACCTTCAATTTAGAATCGAAACGTCAGGTCCTTTTATATATATTTATTACATTTACTTACAAAGGCTATTTTTGTGGATAAGCTATAATATGGCAATTCCACGCAATTATTCTTTGGTGTTAGGAAAATTCAAATATTTTAGGTGGAACACTAGTACACCACTAATTCCATTTTGAAAGTAGACATTCAGCCTGAATTGTCACAATGCCACGGGAGCCAAAAAAGAACTTTAGAGTCGATAGTTTAATATGTATGGTATATATAAAATCTGTTAACATAATGTCTGAAATTCAAAATAGTATAGGTTTTTACACCTTTGACCCTGTTAAAATCTTTTGTCCTATTTCAAAATTTGGCAATCATGCCATGATATCACTACCTGCATGTCTCAAAAACAGGAAATCAGCTGTTACAGCTTTTACATCAGTATATAATGCACAAAATAAATAAACCCTGTTTCGGGGCCCATTATTTTTCAGAAATGTGTTAATTTTTTTCCCCCACATTTTACGATTTGTAAAAAAAAGCAAATATTTTACAGATTTTTGATAGTCATTTTGGGATTTTGTGACGATTTTTTCGGTCATTTTTAAATGTTTTAAATGACTGACTGACCAAATGTGAGAGGTCTTTTCGCCCGTAGAGCAGTGTCAAGTGTTTTTTCCTTACTGACTACCCTTTCTCTCAAAATTCGGAGTAATTCTGTTATACCCTTCACAGGGGTATTCATAGTGCGTGATTTTTAAGAACGACGTATACTACCGATGCTTGTGTGAAGGGTATAACAGAATTATGCCCAAAATTCTACAACTTAAGTTTTGATATAAATTTTAATTATACATTTCAATGATAAGACAGAGTTTTTAATTATGACCTCCAGATTCAATCAACGTAAAATATGTGATCATCATATCAATATTGACACTTCTGTTCTTGCTTCAAAATCTGCTCGGAACTTAGGAATTGTGTTTGATAATAATCTATGTATGGATGTTCAAGTTCGACGGATATGCCAATCGGTGTATTATCATATACGGAATGTCAATAGCATAAGGAAAATGTTAACATTTGAAACCGCAGCTACTATCGTCCATGCTCTTATAACTTCTCGTATTGACAATGGCAATTCTCTTCTTTTTGGCATCACTGATCACTTACTTCACAAACTACAACTCGCTCAAAATGCAGCTGCTCGCATTCTCACTAAGACCAGGAAATTTGATCATATCACTCCAATTTTGAAAGATCTCCACTGGCTTCCTGTTCGCGAAAGGATTCATTTCAAACTTCTTCTTTTAACTTTGCATGGCACTTCACCAACTTATATTGCTAATCGTCTTGTTCCATATCATCCAAAACGTACTCTCCGGTCATCTGATAAACTTTTACTTGTTGTTCCACGGACTACTTCTTCATTTGGAGATCGCGCATTTTCGGTTGCTGCACCAACTCTCTGGAACTCACTACCTTATAATTTAAGATGCTGTGATTCACTTGACTCTTTTAAGAACTTGTTAAAAACAAGATTATTTGACTCAGTTTATAATTGATTTCTTGGTATGTACATGTATATGCAAATCATCCTTGTTTATGTATTTTTCATGTTAATTTGTATTTTTGTTTTTTATGTTGCGCCTCGGAATAGTTTTACCTAGATTGACGGCGCATCATAAATGCCATTATTATTATTATAAACAAAATGACATTTTGAAAACTATGAAAAGTCTGTACAATGTTATAAATAAACCATTCTATGCCTGAAATTAACATTCCAAATTGCCCATAGCCCAAAAAGCAAGCTCTCTTTCTTAAAGGTAGATGACCCGATTTTCAACTTGAAGTTTTCTATTCTACATGAAAGGTCATCCTTCAAAAAGTCGTGTTCCAAAGTTTGAGTTGCATAGCTCTGATGGTTCTTATTTTAGACGCACAAGATGCCGTGAACTGTACCCATTGAGTAGTACACAAACTATATCGGTGGTTACCACCATTCGCGGTAATTCGACGTTATTTCATTGATTTCTCCGTAATTATACCGATTTAGGCCGTCAAATTTCAGTATGATGATGAGAAAAATACGAGCTTTCATATGATATGAAAATCTCCGTATGTTTGAAATAATTCTGTGTTACGAAAATGTGATCGGGTCATCTATCTTTAATGATCATTAAGTGTTATGAAAATTAGGGGCACATCACTTATTCCATTTTGAAAGTTGACATTCAGCCTGAATTGTCAGAATGGAGCCGAAAAGAAATTTAAAAGAATCGTTACTAAAACATTGGCCATGACCCCTTTAAACTTTAAAAGGGCCCTTTTAAACAATAAACGTTGCACACTTAAACTGTGCAACGTTAAGCTTTTCTATTGCAGTTAGCTGAGACAAAACTATTTTTACCTCAACATTGTAACATAAGGCAATCGCACATAGATTCTTTACTCAGATAATATATATTTTGATACAATTGTGTGTTTATTTCACAGAGGGCACAGTCCAACATTGACACAAAACCACATACAAAATTGTTCATCATGCAAACAATAAGAGACTAGTGATCCAAATCTAGTTAACAGACTAGTTAAGGGGGGAGGGACTCAAGGAAGTTTTTGATTTGATTTTTTGATTTTTGCAAGTGCTGTAATTATTGAACTATTAATCAAATGCATATAAAAGGTTACATTTTTGGAAAGGAAATAGATCAGAGAATTTGGTGTCAATTTGGACCAAAAATGTTGAATTTCAAAAATACAGCTTTACAAGCAAGCCCATGAAATCAATAAAATTGCTCACAAAAGAAACTTGTATTACATGAAGGCATCTCGAAACTCAGGGAAACTTTTAACAAATCTTTTTAAAACAGTCATAAGATAACATATCTCATTTAGTATGTGTTGAAAATAGCATGGAAAATGAGAAGAAAAAAAATGATCAAGAAATAGCCAAAGTTTAAAGATAACTTGGCGATTCTTCAAAACAAGTTTATGAGAATGCTGAGACACTATTCAACACATGTTAATGACCGCCATAGACTTACATGTGGATAGACAGATTTTGTAATTGGATCTTCAATTTCAATGCAATTTTCATCATATACCCCAAGATATGCAGTTTATGAATATGTTAACAAATCCCCCAAAACAAAACAAACAAAGAAACAAAATAGTTTTTTCTCTCACAATTTTAGAATTATCCATTTAGAACTAAAAAGTGTCCCTGATTTTTTTTAGACCACTAGGCATAATAACATATACAATGATTAAAATAGAAAACTACAGTGTGAGTAAAAGAAATCATATATTGAAATTGTTTTAAAGATATGTGCAGAAAATGGTCATGTAATTGACCATGTCATGAAATGTTGTAATTCTTTTCGCTGACATTAGCAGGAATTGATCCCAGCATCGGTTGCCTTCATACTTAAGTCAGAAATATTTTGTTCTCAATTTAATTTCAGTGAAGTTTTTTCTACTCACGCTGTATCTCAACATAAAATCTCTTTAAAATGTGCCCCACTGTATTCAGTGCTGACAAGTCATGATAGTGTAGTACTAGTAGTTTAACCCCCTGAGCACTACCAGCCTAAATATCGGCATCTAAGTACAATTTTGATTGGTTAAAAAGAGTGTTATATATACATTTATCCAATCAGAGATACTGTTAAGAATGGTGGTATGGTCGATAAAGAGATATAAAAGCACTTTTTTGATTGGTTACTCATTGGGGTATATCACATTATATCCTGTAATGAGCCAATCAGAGACACTGTAAGAAAGCAGGTAGTGCTCAAAGGGGTTAATGAGAAGGTGAACATATCTGTCACTGTCCATACATTATGAAATATAGTTTCAAGTTTTTAAAATATTTTCTTAAGAAAAATACAATCAATTTCTCATTTAAGTTTGAATTATTAACACTAAGAATCACTACTGTTAAGTGTTATTGGGAATGGGTTTATTTACATCACAATAAAATAAAATGTATTTATAATAACTATGTACATTGAATGTAACATTTAAATTGTAACAACATTTAAAAGTATAACAACTAAAAACATAAAGCTTGTCCTTTTTGTGCAAAAAAAAACAACCTAAAGAAAGTGTGAATTTACACTAGTGACCAGATAATATGATAACATTTTAATCAGATGTTCATTTTGTATTGGGTATTAGGTGTTAAAACTAAATGATTTTATACTCTCTAGATTGGGAGATGGAAAATCAACTCCACTGAACTTAATTCCAATTTTTTATTTTTCTAATGAATAAGCATTTTTTTAAATACTTGTATTTTGAAATGGCAAATGCTGCATTTGGTCTAACAGGGCTCATCAAGCACACCGTTTGCTCAACTGAGCATCATCCTAGTGGCTACCGTTTCCTTATTACCACAAATTATCTCTGTACATTTGAAAAATAATTGAGGCAGAACTTCTGAAAAGGAGGAAACCTTTAATAGTTATTGTCAATGTTGTCTTACTGTATAATTGAGACTAGCAATGAGTCATGTGACTGTGGTGTGTGTTGTTCACAGGGCAGGATTTTAGCTGATTAAATTAAAAACTGTAACCCTGATCGAAAAAGCAAATTTTCATGTGGTTAAAAAATAAACTTTAACATGGTTGAACAACAATCTGATCAAAATCATTCTAAAAAGTGGGCCATTTTTTGCAGACCAACTTGATGCCACAGGCTTTGCTCAATGCTTATCTTGCTTACTGTAAAGGGAAAAAATGAATTTCTTTTGCATATATACATGTGTTAAAACAACAAGTAGTAATTAAGTAATTCATAAAAGACGTAGTAAACATCTTCTCAAGGTCAGAAATGGTGGCAAGAATCTGAGACCAATTCTCACGAAATTCTCCTCAATTCTTATGATGGTGAGAATCCACAGATCTTGTTGATACTATGTGCATAACGTTGCTGATCTCTCACAAACTTCTATGTTTTTTCCGGCCCTGCAACATGTATAAAGTAAAACTGCCCAATGGTTATGCATAGGAAGTGTTGCTTTCAGGGGCAAGAGAACTTACCAGGTTTATATAAATGTTTGTTTTTTTGGCCCTTGAACATGTTTAAAGCCGACTGCCCAAAAGTTATACATAGGAAGTATTACTTTATACATGCTGAAGGGGCAGATGTATGAGGTTTTGACGGAGCAACGACAATAAATCAAATTGGATTTTCACAATGTTTCAAAATTCTAACCTTGAATTCAAAAAACAGTTCAAAAACCGACATGCTTTATACTGCATTTAATTTTCCTCAGTGCAGTGTGATGCCAGTATACTGTGTATATATCTTTGAAGTTATTGATTTGAAAAAGAAAAGCTTCCTGACCAAGCAGTGTTCCCTCAAGGATATTATGCTTGAGCAACTTTATAGATTCTGAGGATAAATTGGCCCAAGTAGCAATAGGCCATTTTTTGTCATCTATTCTTTGCTTCTCCAATAGATCAGTTCAATCGGTTGCCAATTGTGAACAATACTGCTTTTGAGGGAACTCTGCTACCAAGAAAATAGTACAAATATCTCTATACCTATACATAAAATCATCTTACAATATGGTGTAACAGTTAGTACCCCATATTTCAATTACAGAAGTGCCTATTATTGCATGCTAATTATGTTATCAACAATTTTCTATGCCGTAAAACATTGTGTTTTTATAAAAAATATTGGCTGTTTCATTTCCCAAATCAAAATGGACATGTTGGAGGCCCAAGTCAATTCCAAGTTATGGTATGACTTGAAAGAGTACACTTTAAGCTTTGAAATGATACCATGTTGAAGTAATCGGTCTTTGTAATCACAAGATATGAATTGAAGAAGCATATATTTTCTATTAATATTTTCTTTATATTTCACCAAATATATTGGCCTCTATCTCACTCAAAACTGTGTTTGCCGACAACATGTCCTTTTTGATGTGACTGGTCACATATTATAGGCAAAAACCCCACCTAGAAAACAAATGCAGTACAAAGACATCCACACTTCTATACATGATTATTCATCTCTCTTCCGCAAAAAAACCTTTACTGGCGAAAGACAGATACGGTGTGTTTCTATTAAAAGTAATTTATCTGTAAACATTCGAGGATCTAATGCTGGGAAAATTTCTCACAAAGAGAACTACATGTACCAGTGAAAACCCAGCCACCAACTATTCAAAGCGAGGAATTCATGGTTGTATTGAACATACTTTTTCAGGTAATCCTTGTTTTTTCATAAGTTAACTGTCCCAATAGAAACACACTAATAATTTGGTGTATCCTTGGCAAGCCTCCAATTAAGCGAGTCTGGACCAGGAGCCACATATTTGGAAAACATGGCTCCTGGTCCTCTAATTTTCTAGTGAACCAGGAGCCATTTTAGTAGAACCAGGAGCCATTTTCAAAAAGCATCAAAATGCTAATATATTGATGATTTTTTCTGCATTACAAAGGATGAGCCTTTCTCCTCCCTAACCAACTGAACCTGGAGGGGTCTGTGAACCCCATTGACAGTCAATCAACTCTTGAATACCATGTGCTGAGGCTAAGGGAACTTTGCCATCTAGACAACAACACAGGCCAAAGGTTGATGACCTCCAGACAGAGGCGGGTGTGCAAGCACAGGAGATGTTAGACTCTTAAGTTATTTTTAAAAGTCATTTTTAAACGTTATTATTAAAAGTCATTTTTAAAAGTAATTTGTTAAATAAGTTATTTTTTTAAAGTTATTTTAAAAGTTATTTTTAAAAGTTATTTTTAAAAGTTATTTTAAAAGTTATTTTTAAATGTTATTTTTAAAAGTTATTTTTAAAAGTTATTTCTAAAAGTTATCTTTAAAAGTTATTTTTTAAAGTTCTTATTAAAAGTTATTTTTAAAAGTTATTATTAAAAGTTATTATTAAAAGTCATTTTTAAAAGTTATTATTAAAAGTCATTTTTAAAAGTAATTTGTTAAATAAGTTATTTTTTTAAAGTTATTTTAAAAGTTATTTTTAAAAGTTATTTTTAAATGTTATTTTTAAAAGTTATTTTTAAATGTTATCTTTAAAAGTTATTTTTTAAAGTTCTTATTAAAAGTCATTTTTAAAAGTTATTTTTAAAAGTTATCTTTAAAAGTTACTTATAAAAGTTATTTTTTAAAATTATTATTAAAAGTCATTTTTCAAAGTTATCTTTAAAAGTTACTTTTAAAAGTTATTTTTTAAAGTTATTTTTTAAAGTTATTATTAAAAGTTATCTTTAAAAGTTAGATTTTATAATATTATTTATCTATTTATTAAAATTGTTTTGAATTATATACATTTCAACTTGTGTAATTCTAAATTTAGTTGTCTTGGCACCGCCACCGCCACTGCCTGGTCATTGGGAGCTGGGCGGTGCTGCTGATCAACAGGGATTTCAGTAGGCATTTCAGAATGGAAATTTCGTATTTTCATGAATTTTACGACGCAGATTTCATCTTAATTTGGAACTTTTTGATTTTATATACCCACACAAATTATTCAAAATAAATTCGTCTACCTAAACATGCAGAACGTTTTTTGTTAAAGTACCTTCTACACCAACATTGTTCAGTGATTTGTTGGTCACGCCGCGTGTAAAGGCGTCGAATTCGACGTAGTTTACATGACAACATACATCATGGCGATGGCTACATTACTGCCTTTTTTAAGGCATGTTTACGTGCTAAAATGAGCTCGGAAATAGCCGTGAAATGAATGACATTATACAGTAAAACATGTTAGTTATAGCAAGTAATTTTCAATTAGATTTGAGTTGATTTTAGGTATGTTTGAGCATAGTTTGGAGGCAAGACCAGGCGACCAAGTACCAAAATTTGCTGGCGCCTGGCTATGAATTTTCGAGAAATACCAGGAGCCAAAACTCGGGAACCAGGGGGTAAAAAGCGCCCGGCGCCCGCTTATTTGGAGGCTTGATCCTTGGTGTAATTCATTCATGAGTTAGACTGGTGATAAGACTCTATTACTCAATAAAGCTCTCTAATCCTTTAATACAGTTTAACACAGATTTCGTGCTAGGCTAATTCCGTGCAGAATTACATGAAGAATAAACCAATAATTTAAGGCAACTCTTTTATAATCAATACTTGGATTCTAAATTCTAAAAATAATGATGTTGTAGAAAACGATCCCTTATGTACGATACCTATGAAAAACTCCATTCCGTTTGTAAAATATATCATTTGTAAACTACGAATAAATGCTATACTATCATAATGTGACTACATGTATGTTTACACTTGAGAAAACTTTGATGAATATATAACATTCATCACCAACTACCTAACTAAAAGATGTTGCTTGATATTTAGAATCCAAGTTCACCAAGGTTCTCTATAGCAACACTACTATGTGTGCGCATACCCCTGACGCATGATCATCAGGCGTTAGTACTACCACCATCCACTACAGCAGTGTTCATTTGTGAGTTGATTCCCACAGGGCTCTGGCCTTGCTCCTGCAAATGTACAGCACCCATGTGAGGGCTTGCTATTGGAACAGAAGGAGCCAGCAGCACGCTGGTTGGAATACCTGAAGCCTGATACGGTTGAGTAGCTGATGCGGCCAAAGTGGATGATCCTACCGGTGTTGAGTTAACAGTTATAACACTATAAGCAGCTTGGGTTTGGGTGGTGTACTGTGGTGGTTGAGCTCCCCCTTCTGTAGATAGACTACCTGTGAAATAAGTCAACAAAATTAAGGTTAACACAATATAAAGGTCTAAGTAAGTTGATTAGACTAAAAGCCATTCATTAGATTGACTACCTCGACCTGTGAAATAAGTCAACAAAATCAAGATATGAAGAGCTGTGTTGCAAAAGGGCCTACATCCACTTCTACATGTTACTCATTTTGCATTATTGAATTGATGCTATTCATTATGTGGAATGTGGCTTGTATTGTTGGTGCCTCAATTGGCGTGCATGGATGTACTAATCCAAGCCATAAAACAGTAATGAACACAGCCATACAATTATTTGAATAATTCCATGGACTTGTCAATGCAAATTCAATAATGCAAAATGAGTTACATGTTGGAGTGGTCTGGTGGCCCTTTTGCAACAAGGCTCTTCATACAGGTTTCAGTGAGAATGTCTAAAAGCCGTTCATAATGTTTATCAATGTATATCATCATGGCAGACTCGGACACTTGATTGCGCAGAGAAATTAAAAGGAATATCCGAATCCAGTTGTATTCTTAACTGTTAATAATGCGCGCTGCATCAGGTCAGAGGCCAAAACGTCAAAGCCAAGTTTTAATCCAGAATGTAACGCAGGTATTCCGAATTGAGAAGAACTAAAATATTTGGTGATATTGCATAATGACAACTAATTTGATAATTCAGTCACAATTATGTTGGTAAATCATTGGCAACATACTGACATGCCTTTGGCAGAGTACAGCAGTGGTCAGGAAACTATAGTCCAAATTGGTAAGAAATATGCGGAGGTTTTCTCTCCATGCGCAAAAGTATATCCAGGCAAACACGCGCAATTTTGGCCAAAAAACGCACATGATTTTGACCAAATGAAAGGCATCACGCATTTGATGCACAGTGCGTTTGTTGCGTTCATGTAAAACTACACCCTTCTATATTAGTAATTACCTATAGAAGTCGGATGCTTTTATTTGGTGGCAATCAAATCAAATCAAATCAATGGACGCACGTCACATGAGGTTGAGCGTAAAGTACGCGAGCTCAACATCACCCCAAAACGGTGCAACGGTCATCCGTGGTGCGCACTTCATAATCTCAACCTCACGGCTCTGATTGGTTGGCGTTCAAACGTGAGAACTGAAAAACTCGTGAATAAACATGAGCTAATCCATGCACTATCACGCCCTACTGCGTCGGTGGTTATGGCACAGCGGGACCGCTGCGATGGTGGTTACGGCGCAGCTTGACGATCGTTAAAAAGGCTTCAGTTTAAATTGAACCAATCAGGTACTTTGGTGTTGTTGGTTGGCGGTATTTTGTGAGTTTTCAATCATGCATGCACCCACATGTCGAATTGTGGCCAGGAGATTATGTGCCATAGATCCATTTTTTTCCTCCTAAAAGCAGGCAGACAAATCAACTCTCTTGACTAGGATATAAAAAGGAGAGGGGTGGGGCTGGAGAAGTGAATGCTCCACAATCAACAATTATAAACTTGTGAGAAAAATGTGAGTCTTCATCACTTGTAAGGGAAGTGTCAACCCTTTTTTTGCGCCAAATCTATCAAGCACTCTAACTTTTAAACTATATTATGTGATGTACATAAATGTATACGTTTTTTTGAAATAAAATGAGTCAGAGAATCCATTTTTGGCATCAAATTTCACAAAAATTAGTGATTTTTACATTTTTGCCAAAAAATCACTTTTTTGGCGCCAACATTTTTCAGACAACCTAACAAAATAAGTTAATTATCTAGGATCTTTTTTTTTTGACTTAAAAATGTTTAGTTTTGAAATTATTGACCAAAAAGTTTTTGGCACTTTTTGGTCAATATTTTCAAAACTAAAATTGTTTAAGCCAAAAAAACAATTTAGATAATTAAGGTGAAATGTTGGCATTTTTAACCAAAAATTAATTTTGATATAGGTTGTCTGAAAAAAGTTGGCGCAAAAATGTAAAAATCACTGTGTTTTGTGAAATTTGATACAAAAAATTGATTCTCCGACTCATTTGATTGGCAAAATTGTATACTTTTATGTACATTACATTATTAGTTTAAAAGTAACAGTGCTTGATAAATTTCATAAAAAAGGGGTTGACACCTCCCTTAAAGAGAGTATACAATGTAAGTAAGATCTAGTAGGTGAGGGTGAAATTGTAAATACTGTACATACCTTGATTATCTACTTGAGGTTGTGTTGGAGGTGTGTACGGTGGTGGTGCACCTGTAAAACTTGATGGAGTGCTACCCCCCTCAGGGGTATTTTCCAACTCTTCATATTTCGGTAGCTTCCAGCCCTGGAAATTGTTTCCAAAATGAAAGCCCCCTGAAGGATCCGATGCGACTGGATATGGCGGTCCTGCAGCCCCTGATTCCATAAATCTGGGCTGAGCCCCTGATTGCATGAATCTTGGCTGAATGGGCCTTTCTACCAAGCCTTGATTGTCATAGGGGGATAGTGCATCGGCTTGGGGTAGACACTGTATCAAAGAAAAAAAGTCGTCATCAAAGTTGAGTCATAACTACTTGTACATGATGATGTACACGATGTCACCTGTAACGTCACAGTAGCCAAGCTAACAAAAGCTTTCCTGCCGATGTGCATAATATCCATTATAAACCAGTCAATGGATGTTGCCCCATGCATGGAATTGAACCTGGCACTAATAACATTGTTAATCAACAAGAGATGACATGGTCTATTGTCACTATCATAATGCTGTGGTTGAAATTCAAGCTATTTCAAGCGAGCGTATTTTGATGTTGTTTGCGGAGCTGCGTCTAGATGCATGAAATGGGTGAATAACTACATGTATGCATGCATTCACAATTTGACTAACAAGATGTGAAGTCATTTTTTAGAGGCGTCTGGTATTAAGGCTGTGACTTATACCCGGGTACCTGCCAGCTATTCCGGGTACCCGGGTACCAAATTAGGTACCCGAATACCAGATTTTTTTTTTACCACAAATTTGTCCCCCAAATGACCTCTATTGACCCCATTATGTGTCATTTTGGGGACAAATTTGTACTTGATCTCTTTTTTTTTTAGTGTATATTTTCAGAAAAACCTGAAAAACGGGTCGGGTACCCGGGTACGAAACTACCCGTGCATTCACAGCCTTATCCGGTATGCACTTCTGGTTTACGCCAGTACGCATGTCCATAGCATTATGACGCTGACTATAGTCACACAATTTTATATTTGAGCACTTCTATAATGCGCCAACACAACAATGTCAACCTCACCTGTCGTTCCTCCGATGTGGCTCTTGTCCTGGTTACGCCCGATGCATTTGTAACCACTGCGTATCTAGTGGTGCCATCAGGCATAATGATGCGGACCTCCTTGGCAGCGGAATTGCGTCGCACCTGATACCAGCACAGGTATAGGGTCAGCTTCAGGATGATGGCGAATATGAGTATGCTGTGAAGCGGTAGGAAGAAATTGTTTAAAAACAAAAAATATTTGACCCATGCTTTATTATCAATATTGATTTGAATTTTACAAGTGTTATGTGTTGCTCTAATATGAATATGAAAACTGAAACTGACATAAAACGGAACGTTTACATTTACATGTGGCCCATTGTATCACAAGTCACGTACACCTGGTTGTGCTACCCAAATGGTCAAGGACCTCAAACTTGAACCACTTAACATCAGAAGAAAACCAGACGCCTCAGCATATTCCATCAAGCGAGACTCGGTCATCTGTCACTGCCCATTGACAACCTCCTGCAGCCTGCCCAACGACAATCACGACATTCCTACTCTCTGGCTTACTCCACAATATCCACAAATAAGGACTGCTATAAAAACTCTTTTATACCACGTACCATAACAGACTGGAACTCACTACCGGAAAACATTGCCGATCTAAACTCGAGTGAATCTTTCAAGAAATCAGTAACAACGCACCTACAACAAGCTCAAGAAAAGCAAGACTAAACACAGCAACACTACATGCGCAAATCATATCCTGACCGGATGACTCCACATGGAGTGTTGGCCAGTACAACCACAGGCTGAAAAAATAGGCAATACGAAAAGCTCCTTGCAGGGAAATTTGAGCATTTGGAGGGAAATTTTGGCATTTGGAGGGAAATGTTACTCTTTCATTAAGAAATGCATTCCATTTTGGAATCGCTTGCCGGGAAAAAACCATTTTTTCAGGCCATGAGTACAACCATCAAGTATCAAGTATCGGGATCCCAGGGAATAGGGTATTTGAATTCAAAGGTGAATATGTACAGTATAATGTCCATGTACTTTTTTTTGTACATACGTTTTATAATGAACATAACCATTTTTGAATACAATGTACATGTAAAAACATGTAAGTGCCCCTCTCCCCTCTCTATATAGGTTGACACATGGTTTACATAAGTTATCCTGTTCAGGATGTACTGCAGAACTCTAGAAATATACCATGTCAAATTTCTTCTTAATGACTGTCGTGTCCTACATGTATCACAATCCATTCACTGATCCTGACGCTGTTTCAATACGCTCTGCATTTTAAAACTGAATCAAGTTTTACAATTTACTTACACGTAGAAATAATATTCCATTTTAATGTTCTGCTATTTCATTGGCGATTCAGACATAGATATCTAGGTGGCTTATTGAAGAGACTTCAACAGATATTCTACTGTTTCATATTGCTAGTGACCAATCACTATGCATTCAATCCTGTGTAAGAAAAGAAACACAGAGTTATTTATACATGATTATAAATTGATTGATGATTATATTCTGTGTTCATAAAGTGAAATGTGTGAGAGGGTCTTTCAATAAGTTCTCTACCCGTACACTTGACAAATTGCCACATTGCCTTTAACATTGGTGAGTTTATCTTTAGCCCTCATTCAATGATCGAATGATTAAGCTAGATGGTTGATCATCGTGCCTCAAATTAAGAAATGGAGAGGGCACTGCAATTTACTCCAAGGCAATTGTGTACTTTTAAAAAAGTTTAAAAAGTTTGAAATTGATAGGGCATCAAGGCAACTAGGTGGGGCATTACATAAATAGTCATCATCATATTCTTGCGACTTTATATGTTTAACTCATATGATGGCCATAATTATACTGATCAGTTATTCAGCTTTAGCATGCTTTTGCGCAGTTTTAATGTTCGTTTAAACACAAGCGAATTGTTATGTCAAACGCCATTGTATCTCCTACAGACAGCCCACGTTCCATCGTAATCTCTGACCGTCGTCCATGATTATACAGGGGTTCATCACACTACCTACACATGTTACATAACTAGGTATGTCCATCAAACTAT
The DNA here is from genome assembly GCA_035610835.1 of Ophiura sarsii. Taxonomy (NCBI): domain Eukaryota; kingdom Metazoa; phylum Echinodermata; class Ophiuroidea; order Amphilepidida; family Ophiuridae; genus Ophiura; species Ophiura sarsii. Next base: position 59,437,640 of record CM069458.1, on the reverse strand, counting down.
AAGACGGCGCGGACATACAGGCACTTTGACCCTAGTTACTTTTAGCACATTTTTGCTTGGCAACAAGTCCAAGTGGTTCAAAAGCAAAACATTCCATGCACGCACTCAACGCTGAGCGTTACGCACTTGATACGCAGTAGGCGCACTGTGCGTTTACCTTAAAGTTAATTGATAGATCTGCGCAAGTTGTTTTCACCTGCATTTGATTATTTTCACCGGCATGACGTAGTCTATGGTCCGTCCCAACCTAGCTAACATAGCCTATATACATTGAAGGCCTCTAAGGACGAGCCTACTAGCCTAATTTATTATTCAAGTATAAATTAAAATAAAATTGTATAGGGCCTAAGGCTAATACTAGAATGCGAGAGTGGTAGAGATCGCATATTTTTGGCGGCGAACCATCTAGCTTGCTGAAAAAAACATGCATCCTAGGTACAACAGCGCCCTCTACGATAGGGGTAGAGTTCGCGCAAAATAGGGGTTGAGTTCGCAAATTCTACACGGGTCGGTGCGGCGGGCTCATCTAAATTGGACCTAACTTAAATCGGTTCGTAACAAGCCGGGTTTAGTCGCCTCGGCCGCAGGCGGCCTGCGGCTCCTTTTCTTACTAGCGCCTAGCGCTCGCGATCTAAACCCTAGGCTTTTGTATAACAATATATAAAATATTAAAATTAAAGCCCAGCAGAACTGAGAATAGTCATCAAGTATTATATTAAATTGTGGATGACTATCCCTTTTCACCACAGAAGTGTAATGAAATGTCGAACCAGGAACCTCTTCTCATCTTTCCTGGTCGAACTAAACATGTAAAGCGGTAAGGGTAGACAACAAAAAAGCTCACAAATCAGTTCAATGAAAAAGGCAATTGATTTTTAAATGATCAACTCATGCAAGTAAAAACATGTTTTTACACAACAATTAACGTTTCGCTTATTCCCCGTTACGGAAATAAAGAGTCACAAATATATTCTGTTACCTACTGGGTATTCTGATTTGTTAAAATCTATTCCATAAGGCATAAAATCAACGATTTCCACTTGAATTTTCACGCATCTGAAAACAATAATAAACATTTCCTTGAAATGATTTGATTGATTGGTTGGTATTTGGTTTTTAAATGTAGTCAGTTATTCATCAAAACAATATTGTATTTTTGAGGAAATTTGGCACTAGAATACCATTCTTAATAAATTATAACATTCATGATTTAAAATTGTAGTAAATACAATCAGAATGATCTAATTAATAAAAATAAATAAATAAAAATAAAAATCTTTAATATTAGTGTAAATAAAGGAACCTGGGTATAAAGGTCAAAGGTGACTCACATTTGCGACGTTTGCATTGTTGATAGATTTTCTGACAGTCATTTCGTACCAGCTGTTTTGAAATCGTAAAATTCTTCCTTTTTCTGTTGTTACTTTTGATAGTATTTTGCTAAGGCATTAAGGTTGCTTTATATTATATGATCAAATTCATTTGACCCTACCAAAATGGCGGTGAGTACCAAAAATTGTCGAGATAAATGAACCTTTTGAGGCACTAGTCACGAATTTGTATTTTTGGAGGTTCAGGTTGTTGTATACCTTATTCTGATTCACTTGCCTGTATAGTTGTTAAACATTGATGTAGCAATCCTGGATTTAAGGGCTCAAAGATAATGAGAGAAACAGAACACGGCAATATCTTCAAATAGGTCTTACATACTGAATAAAGCACAAGGCAGCTATCATTTTTACAATAAATGTAAAACAACTGCAAAACAATTGCTGCCTCGTCACGTGCTTTATTCCGTATGTAAGACCTATATGAGGATATTGCCCAGAACACTAACAGTACGCACTTGAAAGAAACAGAACGTTGGGTAAATATTACTAATTTACTCCACAACACAATGTCACAAGCTCTGAACTGAAGCTCTCTACGTCTCTAGGCTCTACTCTGTGTGTGTGAGAGAGGTGGCGAGGTGGCACCAGCGGTTAATTGAGCGTTCATAATACATAATGTACTGCTGTGCTGTAGATCATTTCCATTTGGGTGTTTGTTGATTTCAATTGACATGTGAATAAAGGCTAATTGCGGCGATACCCATACAATCTCGTCCCCATGCCTGCTTCATACCGTACAGATTGAAGTCATGTTGGTCCTGTGTATCGGAAGAAGAGTTATACCCAAGGTCACAGACTCCTTCCTAAAGAGTAGGGGATCATCCCAGGTCTGTATTGTACGTCATAAAACGTTGACAGTTTTTTGAAGCCATTATTTTTGAAATTTTGTAGATTTAAAAAAACACATTTTTCAATATTCATCAACTATATGATCTTGACCATCTATGCCAAGCATGTGCAACCTTTTGTACCAGCCGGGCCGCATTGTGATTGTGAGATCCATTCACGGGCCGCAGTGATTGTCAAACATTCCAAAACACATCCGGATACCCGCTTCTCTTCGCCATTTCAACCAGGGATTTTAACACGCAATCACAAGTTTGTTCCGATGAAAGGAATGCGCGCGGAAATTTTCGACTTAACACTTATTTTTGCTATGAATGAGGTACATTTCTGCTTTAAACAAGTTTCTACCAAAACTAATTCCATTTGGGGGTACACATGCGAGCGTAGCGCACGAAACAATTAGATCTGTGCACTTTTGACCATTATAATTCCATGATTCCTCTTGCCAAATGAACCGACAGTGCCAATCTCAACCGACATGACAGTTAATATTGGGGAAATTTCCCCCTCGCCCCCTCTGGCTACGCCACTGCGTCACCCTACTAATTATAAGGGAGCGACACCACTAGATCAATTCGCCATTTAGTGTAACCTAGGGAGTTGCGGTTAAAACGGGCCGCATCAATGGGAATTTTGGGATTGCTTCGCGGGCCGCAGATTAGAGGCCGGCGGGCCGCATGCGGCCCGCGGGCCGCAGGTTGCACACGCTTGATCTATGCTGAAAATAGCCTTACGGTTGCAAAATAACAGCTATTTGAACAAAGTCTGTCCCATTTCACTCTGGGAACTGATTTCGCAACAGTACATTGAATACTGAATGATGAATTGCATGCAAGTAATCTACATTGTAAGATTAGAAGATCCCGCTAGGTGAAACCAGTGTAATTGTTAACATCTTAACTATCTATTCAGGTGTGAAATCAATAATAATACCTTTTTTGTGTGGATTTTTTGGACTTAAAATACATGTGAAAACTTGCATTGTTTGTAAATATGATAACATGAGTATGAAAAGGAATCCCATAGGTCAATATTCTGGTCGATGGTACCATTTCACGTGAGGTACAGAAAAGGCTATAATTTGGCCGGTTTGGGGATGGTGCAATCTGAAATTTGTTGTCTTCATGGTGTTTGTTGTCAACAGCATGTGACATCATTCCGGGGCAACCGGCCGTTATGGTCGCTCACGCCTACTTATTACGGACACCGTACACTTTTTTAAAGCCATACATTTCCGTATTATGCTCTCACTGTTTAAACGATGAAAGGAACATTAGTTTTTAGACGTTTAAATGCAATATAATGTCACACAATCATTTTGCTTGCCAAATTCAGCACCTCTCTGGGCATCAAATTGCAATGTGCCATACATGCAGAAGTATTTGCGATAATAATAATATATAAGGCTGGGGAATGTTAATAAAATTGTGCAAGTTTTACGATTTTTTTTTGGAGTCTTTTAAAAAGAAATTGTCGGTACATCATGCCTTTCGTCAGTACAACTATGGTTGTGCCCCCCTAGTTTCCAAAAGCTGGGTATGCCACTGTTTACAAGTAGTTTCCAGAGTCTTAGCCAGAGTTCCATTTGATCAGAATAGCCTGTCCAGAATTTGACCTTAAAACATAAATCAACCTGTTTGCAACCACTATGGGGTCACTAGGTTCAAATACATGTTACTTGTATGTGCTGCTTTAGCCTTGATTTGTCAGTCAGAACTACTTTGAAGTTCACTAAACTCTTACAACAACTATTTTAAGAATATCACATCTTTTAAATCCCTTAAGTCTGCTTGTCCTGGGAGTACTCTGCCCGTCCAACTGACGGATGAAGGGGTCTCTGGCTAAGACCTTGGTTATATTTGTACAGATGTTTTTGTACATGTATGTATGTAAAATATTCCAATTCTTAACACAGATGTCTTGATTCTCATTTTTCATAGCCGGTCAAAGGTAAAGTAGGCACCAAGGGTCAGAAGCAGATTTTAGAAGAAAACACATCTACACTCAAATTCTACTTCAACATTATGGCAGGAGCAAGTTTAGCATACATCGTTGTTAGGTTATTATGGTGGCTAGAATCCTTCTCATGGGTTAATTGGGTAAGTTTTTACAGTGGTCAAGGTTTGTTTCCAACTGTACTTGCTTCTGACTGATGAAGCACTTTAAAACAAACCAGGACTCCTGTTCAATTTCCTAGCAGTTAAAGTTCAAAATTCACATCAAGGTCAAGGGCAGTTACATTTTTTATTCACCCTGTGTAGATATATTTCTTTTTTCTTTGCCTGCATTGATGGTGGCAAGATGCCATTTTAATAACCTTGCTATTTAATAAATAATAGCATATACACAGCCAGTCCAGAGTTCCACAAATTTCACTTACATGTACCATACAGCTTCAGAGTGCTATAAATTTGACATCGTTAATAACCTGATTAATTATATCCCAACTTGGTGTGTGTGTGTTTAGTAGATGATTGTTTATCTTGATCAGTGTTGCTTGAATCAAAACTTCTAAGTTCTATCAGTGTCCAACTGTGCAGGGGTTTGTACAGCAAAGTTCTGCCACATAAATTATCACTAATTCTTATATATTGGGCGTGGTTTAAAATGTCAACCCATAATATCCATCAATTTCATTGGTTCTGTGGTTAGTTTTGTTGGATACGCGCTATAGATTACCAGACCGGTAATCTATGGATCTGGGCGGGGCTTAATTCACACCTTTGATGATGCCGGAACTACATTTAAAAAACATCGCCTCGTCAATAATTGTAAACATCCACGTAAATTATTGTAGATCGAAAGTAAGCTTATTTTACAATACAACATTAGGTTATATGCATGTAAGTAAATGTAAATAAAAGATAGAGGTCCATTTAATGAATGAACGCTAATAGTAATAAGACATGTAAAAGATAGAAGGACAAAAAGGGTGCCTAAAAAAGCCTATTTTCGTCTGCTATAAAATAAATATTCGTATAGGCCTAGGCCTAGGCTACATTCGTAATTACTTGCAATAAAGTGAATATGGAAGAAACCACAGCAACTTTTGAAATTGGAGACCTAGATGTAAAACATGTGAAAGGAAGACCAGAACCAGAACCGGAGTGTGATGATTTACCAGATGAAGTGATCAGAAATTTGATGGGAAGGTCCGACGTTAGCGGCAAGCATTTGCTGCTGGCGTGATGATCGCGATCCACGCCCCTGAATTTACCATTTGTAGAGCTCAGTGAGGCTGAATTTAGCCATATAGAGGAGTGAAAAGATGACAAAACTTACCGAAAAGGGCCACGAGCTGGGGCGTCAATCGCCGTAAAAGTAAGGAAACATTTTTACGTGGTGTATTTATTAAATTAAAACATTCAAAAGTCCCCCGGCTCTTTTTGCGTTCGCACACAGGCCAGAAATAGGAACTACTTTAGCACGTATCCAACAAAACCAATGAAATTGATGGATATTATGGGTTGCCATTTTAAACAATATATAAGAATGACGATTAAATAATTATTTGCAGTGATTTCAAGTAAAAATTCCATCGTATACCGCGAGTAAATCTGATCACTAAGGGCTACCTGATCACTAAGGCCACCAAATCACATATTCTTGAGATTCTTGCGCCAAAGTAAAATTTCTATGGGTTGTTCGATTTTGTTTGTGGGGATGTTTAGAACAGTAATCAGTTGATTTGCCACTGTGTACTAATTCAAAACGATCTTAAATGATCCCCCAATGAATAAAATGTTGAAAAAAAACGTTGATAAATATAAGAATGAGAATAAAATATGGTTCGTCGATGTTTTGGTATAGAAGGCTGCCATATAATGCATAGGCTGTACCATATTTTTATCGTCGTGAATGGCCGCCTGCGGCGACCATTCACGACTCAAAATATGGTACAGCCTATGCATTATATGGCAGCCTTCTATACCAAAACATCGACGAACCATATTTTATTCTCTAATACTAGTACTGTTGATGAGTGCTATTAATTCCTTATAGCACTCGGCAGCTACGCTGCCTCGTGCTATAAGTCATACTAAAAGTCACTGGTTAATCTGGTTCTAAAGTAATTAATAATTGGTCTACCCGCTAGTCATAAGGACCACTAGTCTTAAGGAAGGGTTAGGGGTTAGAGTTACGGTTTAGGGTTAGGGTTAGGGCAGATTGTGAATAAGGAGCATTATGACTAGCGACCCTTATGACTAGCGAGTTTGACCCATTAATAAGCCACTGTTCTTATACATATACTACACAGTGGTTTAGTCCCTGCGGGTGGAGCTTGAAACAAAAACCACGCTCATTAAAACAATGTGTGCAACACACAAAACACAATAAACGGTAAAAGTACGCTAAATCAGTATCGGAACGATGGTTTTAACTTTATTACATGAATGGAATGGCCAGCTGCAAATTGAAATGAAATTGTGGTAAAGAAGTCTGTCATTTATGTTAGTAAACATTTCTGACCGATGAAACACTTTTAAACAAACCTGTGCACTTTGTTTTTTAAATTAATAAAGTAAGAAGATGTTTACTGGGTACTTCAACTGAACTGTATTCAAACCAATATAGTGCCCTTAAATGTCATTAGTATCCTGATGTGTATCTTTTCAATCATTCAGTTGAACGTAAAACAATATCTAGAAAATGTTGAGTTCTCTTAATATCAAACCGTAATTGGTTACAGGGGGAACGATGATAAATGTATCATATAGGTGGCGTGGCTGGAGGGGCAGGGGATGTGCCCCTCTACATTTCATGACTCACTTTGCACCAACCCCCACTAAAATTTGTCAAGCTGCCCATAGAATATGTATATTAAACTTATCCTATCTAAATTGTCCCTGTCCCCCATAAATGCTGATGCTTCCGTTGCCACTGTGTACATACACCCACACAATGAAATATTAAAATGGTTGGTAATTCCATAGTTTGGCTTTTATTGTAAAACGGAATGCACTTTTAATTTGATACTTTCCTTTCTTCCAGTTGCTGCTTATATTTGCTTCAGCAATTTATGTAGGATGTTATCAATTCATGGCGAGCATGGCCAAGGCTCATTACTCACAGACAGGAGCACTCGTAGATGGAGGGTTAGATTTAAACATGGAATCAGGAATGTCAGAGTGAGTACAAGTATAACATTTAACCCTTGTTTCAGTTGGTGCATAGTTGAACCCTGACAAGGAGTCATTTTGAACTACCTGTTTTTAAGTGTGTAGAGGATAGTTTGCCAGACATATCTGTCATCACTGCTTCTGCCATTGTCTGGTGGTTTATCGGGCTAAGTTTATAATTACCCTATCATTTAATTCCTCTGGTATAAATTGTATAAGGATTGTTTGTGAGTGGGTAGGGTAATCCACGGAGTGTCTGTTTGACAGCAAGACTGGTACATGGATCGTGTACAAGTGAATATGGCCAATATTTCCACTGTAAACAAAGTGTCTCAAGAGCTGAAATCATAACCTTGAGCGTACATGTTAGTTCATTTCCAATAGTAAGGATTCATCTTACGCTAAAGATCTTGATTCACTGGCTTTCACTAGAGCAGTTCTGGGATTGGAGCACATTTTTAATGATTTTGTAAGTTTTGGTTGGGTATGATAGACCTATACAGCAGTATTGGCTCATGGACCAGTTTGGTTAATTTGTGACAAAATCACCCAAAGTGTAATTGAAAGGCCATTTTATGTTACTATTTTTTTCTGAAATTTCTCAGGGACTATAGATCACCATGTTGAGCACTGTATCATGACACTGCTCTAGGGGTAGGAGGGGGGGGGGGGGGGGGGCAGGGGAGGGGTGGCATGTTATTTCAGGTCAAGGCAGGTCAAGATATGATTCATCGCAGTGCACCATTATATTATCAACGTTCACTGTCTTTCTTTATAATGTCAATGTTGATATGAATGTCTTGCTTAACCCTAACCCTACTACGCGTCATTACGCGACACAGAACAACACAGCCAGCAGCACTTCTAGCTAGGCACACACAACTTCTATCCCATGCTACAGGGTGACCCAGAAAATGTTGAACCCAAAAATCACAAACTTAAAAAAAAAAATTAAAAATTAAAATAAATAAATATGGCATTCTGTTTTCAATAGTTATGTAAACAATTTATTCAACTTTCTGGAGAACTTTAGATCATGTAAATTGGCCTTACCAAACTAAAGATACGCTTGATTGTGTGACAGGGGGTGTTTTCCCCCTTTTGTAAAAGTGAACAAATTGTAACTTGGTTCAGATATGAAACTTAATTCTGTTCTAAGTACGGTGAGTTCTTTCTTTTCTTTTGATCTGCATTTATCAAATTAACATTTTCAAATGAAGTCAAGGGGACTTCAGTTTTTGTTTTCAAAGAAAGTCTCTTATAATAATAATATTGATTTACATAATAAATGAATATTGATAAGATACTGTGCAGAAATGGTTTCAAACAGGCACTTGCTCTGCTCATGTATCATGAAACCATTTTTTTGCACTTCACTTACACTACAAAACAACACTTCTTACAAAATTACACGTATTTTAAGTTTCGTGTGGCCTATTTTTATGATCTAAAGTGTTTCAGAAAGTTAAATGTATGTTGCACATAGCTGGTGAACGAGTTATTCAAAATGTTGGTTAAAAGAAATTTGAATTTTGTGATTTTTGGGTTCAACATTTTCTGGGTCACCCTGTACAATAAATGCTGGATGTGCATGGTCTGCGAAGTACTAATAACGTGTGGTGGTTCTGTCGCTCGCCTGTCACCCCAGCAACCCGGGTTTAATCCCCGGGCGGTGGACCTAATTGTTTTGGTCCCCCATTTAACCCCCTCCCCTTGTTTCCGGGTTTAATCCCCGGGCGGCGGACCTAATTGTTTTGGTCCCCCATTTAACCCCCTCCCCTTGTTTCTGGGTTTAATCCCCGGGCGGTAGACCTAATTGTTATGGTCCCCCATTTATCCCCCTCCCCTTGTTTCCGGTTTTAATCCCCGGGCGGTGGACCTAATTATTTTGGTCCCCCATTTAACCCCCTCCCCTTGTTTCCGGGTTTAATCCCCTGGCGGTGGACCTAATTGTTTTGGTCCCCCATTTAACCCCCTCCCCTTGTTTCCGGGTTTAATCCCTGGGCGGCGGACCTAATTGTTTTGGTCCCCCATTTAACCCCCTCCCCTTGTTTCCGGGTTTTATCCCCGGGCGGTGGACATAATTGTTTTGGTCCCCCATTTAACCCCCTCCCCTTGTTTCCGGGTTTAATCCCCAGGCGGTGGTCCTAATTGTTTTGGTCCCCCATTTAACCCCTCCCCTTGTGTTCGGCTTTAATCCCCGGGTGGTAGACCTAATTGTTTTGGTCCCCCATTTAACCCCCTCCCCTTGTTTCTGGGTTTAATCCCCGGGCAGTGGACCTAATTGTTTTGGTCCCCCCCATTAAACCCCCTCCCCTTGTTTCCGGTTTAATCCCAGGGCGGTTGACCTAATTGTTTTTGTCCCCCATTTAACCCCTTCCCCTTGTTTCCGGGTTTAATCTCCGGGCAGTGGACCTTATTATTTTGGTCCCCCATTTAACCTCCTCCCCTTGTTTCCGGGTTTAATCCCTGGGCGGTGGGCCTAATTGTTTTGGTCCCCCATTTAATCCCCTCCCCTTGTTTCCGGTCCATCACCACTGCAACACTTCTTGTATTAGGGTTATTCATGCGCTTTTTTCTATTCCATCAAAAACATATAAAAAAAATAAGGCAAGCAGGGACTAGACTTGCTGCAAGTCCTTCCTTGGGCAGCAAAGATACTCTTTACATACAGATAATCTCCCATAGACCTCTACTCTCCCTAAAAAAAGACTGATTTTTAGATTGCTTTATTATCCCTACCATACTACCACCACCACTCACAGATCCCACCACTACACGTCCACTTATCGCGTGCATGCTACAAAACACACCATTGACACTGCGCATGAAGCTAGCTTCATGCACTGCGTAACTGAACTCGCACATATGGGTTATCATATTATGAAATTGCCACATCCGAAAACCGAACTTAACCCGAGAACCGACCGGGGAGAAGGACTTGCTAGCACGCTAATGAATTTAGGCCACTCCCGATGAATGACGTCATCTTTTGCACATGCGCATTTCCATCGTTAAAGCATGGATATAGTTTGTCGAACGCTAATGAATGATACAATATACAGTGGGGAAGTACCAGTTCAACATGATTTTAATCACCATTTTCATTCCGGTTGTATAATATAAATGTCGTATTTATGAAGTAGAAGTATTCAATAAATAGAAAAAGATATTATATTAAATACATTCTCAATTACAATGAGAGTTAATTTATATTTGTAATACCAGGATGAAACCACTACACCCCTATGTATAAATGAACTAATCCCAAGCAGGTCCAGCGACCCGATATCTCGTTACTGGTCACCAATTCATCCTCCTTTGCTCTGATTGGCTGGCCGCAGAATCTGCGGCAATAGCATAGTTTACCGTTACAAGGATTTAATCTAATTAGCGACCGATCAAGGCGTTACTGCGACTAAGGGAAATGAAAATCTTGTTGACATATTTCAACAGGTGTGGATATGTGGCTGGTAGTGGTACTGGTTAGGCCTACTACATGTATGGATAATGGGCATGCGACATAAAGTACTAGTATGTGATACATAGGCTAAAAGTGACATCCAGCAGTACGCCTTGAATCAAGGCTAAGCAGGGACTTGATTCTGATGATTCACCAAGTAGCAACAAAATTACATTGCTTATAGCTTTTGGGAAATGTCCTTATTTCTATCTCAACGACTGACCATGTTCTTTCCCATTTTATCTTGCAGACACGTTAAAGATATCATCCTAATGACAGCAATAGTGCAAGTTCTTGGTATTCTATGGGACTATTTCTGGTTACTATGGCTAATTATACCAGGTAGAGCATTTTATGTATTATGGGTAAACATCTTAGCACCTTGGTTTTTTGCTCCGGCACCAGAAGTAGACGAAAAGAAACAGAAGAAAATGGAGAGAAGGATGAACAGGAAATATTAATATGAAGTTGTAGTCTGTTCCAGAAAAGAAAAGGTTTGTCACAGAATTGATGACAAAAGTTGATATCTTTGGTCACATCACATCCTGTTCTGATTGATGCATTGACATCAGTCACGTCTCATACAGATCAATTTAAGGCACTGTACGGATTTGTCTTTAGTCCTATTTATTGCTCATTCAGCAACTCCCCCATACCTTAAGTACAGTAGCAAAGCGTTGTTGATTTGAGATAAACCACGCTGCTATGGGCAACCAGCATGCCGATCGAACCACACCATGCGGATAATGTGTTTTACGCGATCGCAGCCGCAGTGTGTGTGGTTTTGGATAAATCGTGCACAAGCTGTGTACATCGACTTTTGAAACCAAAAGGAACTTGACTATTATTTTAATTTGATCATTTTAGTATTAAGATTTTAATGAAATTGTTAAAAATGAAGTACATTTAAATTATGTTCTTATTTGCATTGTCTGCTATTATGAAACGGTGTTCAAATCTTTGAATGTTGTTGAAAGGGATTAAATCATGTTTCAGGGTATGTGCATCACCAATCTACAACTTGCGTTCTGTGAACACTGTTGTAGATTGGTGATACACATAATGCTGATACATGATTTAATCCCTAAATCAACAGGGTTTCTATATGAAGGAAACACTTGAAAATAGTTATTTTTTAAATCTGTATGATTATGTTTGAGTAATATGGTTTTTAAAATAAAGATCTGTATAGGAGCCCTGCATATGACGTATTTTACCAGAATCATGGCGGACTCTATAAGAAACTAAAAATTCCATTTCATAATCATGTGATTTTTCATCACTTTCAAAAAATCCAGCGTCAATTCAAAGAATAAACTGAATGGTCTGATGATACACCATGATTCCGGTGAATGACGCATGGTTGGTTTCTTTAGAACCGATCGATGAACTTATGCAGGGCCTCTGTGTGCAAAATGAAGAGATTATTTTTCAAAAAATGTGTTTTGTTGAATAGAACAGTATGTGATGTGCCAATGGTAAGACATGGTATTTATTACATTCAAATTGGCATGTGCGTTGTGATATCAGAGGAACTACTTCTGACTATAGTTTAAGCAGTTCAAAATTGGCAAGAAATATTCGGTTTTTTATCACTCCATGCGCAAAAGTAATCCAAGCGTACACCCTCGATTATGGCCACACGCATGCGGTAATGGTCGCACGCACACGTCACGCATATGATGCTCGGTGCGCTTGTTGCCGTTATGCGCGCTCGTGTCCTTCTGTATTCATTTGCTGCTTTAAGGAGGTTTTGCCAATTTGGAACTGATCAAACTATAGTCTTGATTAAAGCCATTTGCTGCTTTGGTTTTCACTGTAAATGTAAAGCAAAGGATGAATTAAGTTTGCATTGATTCATCTGTGAATTACACCTAGCCTGCCATGGATGGAGCTGAAATGAATGACCTACAGTCATCACAATAAGTAACTGACCAGGTAATAAATGTGCTGATTACTCTAAAAGTATAACTCCTACATAAACATATTAAATTATAAACATGTTGAGAAATTTCTCTTCTTGAATTTGAGATATTACATGCTAAGAATGGCTGATTATTAAGGAAGTTACAATTCCAAATGCACTGTCAAGTCTGATTTTCATTTTCACATTTTCATTTTCAACACGGGGACTCAGACCGGCAAATTATTGATTACTGGTAGTGGTAGTGCCAATTCACCCGGCGAGGGGGATGGCTAAACAGTGAGTTGTGTATGGGAGAGTTGATGTGCAGAGAGTTGTAGGGAGAGTTGTGAGGAGAGTTGTAGAGCGAGTTGTGGAGTGATTAATTGTGGAGTGATTTAACGACAGGTATTCAGGTTAAGAGTTCAAATGGTTTACCATCAAAACTGTCAAAGCCAACCTTCTTAAGCTCTTAACCTGTGGCATAGTTGTAGATTTTATTGGGGTTAAACTGTCACACAACCAACCTCCTTAAACTCTTAACCTGAGTGGCATAGTTGTATAGTTTTAATGGGGTTAAACTGTCCCACAGCCAACCTCGTTATAATCTTAACGTGGTATAGTTGTACATGTAGAGTTAAACAGGTCAGTAAAGTAGGTGGTCTGTAACCGTGGTCCCTTAATACTTTGCAAAGCAGTACAAATGCAGAGGCTTTTTCTCTCTGATTTTCGAATAATATTAGAATATCTATAACAAAAATGTTGCGGGTAATTTCAGAGTTATTCACAGTTTATACCTCCAAATGTCATTTGTTGATAGTTTTGACATCATAGACATTTCATTCACCCTGTGCTGTGAACCTCTGATCTCCCCTCCCCCAAACAAAAACCAACAATAACAAAAACAAAAACATCAACAAACAAAAGGGGGATGAGCCAAATTTTGTTTTATACTTTTGAATGACTGTAAACATATTTTCATACGCTACATTAATTTGTTGCGCTCCAAGCAGCTACCGCGAAAATGAAAATACAATAATATATTTATTTTGTGTATAGCAAGGCCAGTATGATATATGCCAATTTTAAGTTAAGTTTAGTTAGCTCCAAATATGTTTCTGTCAGCAAAGCAATACAATATGCCATTAACACCATTGCAGGTCAATATCTTGAAGGCTCTTTGACCCGGGCTTTGACCCCACATAATTGGACTATTATATTATAAGTGCACAAACACGGTGATGTGGTCCTTGCGTGTTATGAGTATATCTGCAAAATAGTGAAAAGGTTGCGTATGGATAATTGGAAATAGTTATAATCAGCTGTTATGATTGGTTGACAGGGTTATTTGTTGACTTGTATGGGTGAAAGTGTGAACAAATGAAATCAAGGGTACTTGACGGTTTAGGTGGCATTATTTTAACACTATACCTAGAGAACCAAATGCAATATATCCAATGATGTGACCTTGCCAGAAAATAAGTTGATCTCTGCAACGAGCGTGCTGAACTTGTATCAGTACAGGTTTGTACAAGTAGTAACAACCTCACTTCGCGAGAAAAATACTCGGGAAAAACTCAGGAACATCAAAACCAAATTCTTGCCAAAGTCAAAAAAATTAGTATATCAATCAAATTCAATTATTCAAAGCAAATATTTTTATTTTATTAAACTTTTTCAGTCAAGATTTATATTGCACAGCAAAAGTCAAGGGCATGTGATAGCACTACAAAAGTGACCTATTGAGGATTATACAAGTTCAATTTGAATCTTTCATCATACTGATTATCCTGTCAATTGAGCACACAGCACTAATTTATCCTAGTTTGTAAAGGTGGACAAAGATGAAAATAGGGTTGACCTTCTTGTGTGTGAAAAGTATATTGTCCAGCATGTCAGCTCAGAAATGTATGAAATATTTCTTTGCAGGGTTTTGTATTCTCTGGTCTAATTTATAGAAGGGATTAACTCAGCTCTCTTACCAAAAGAGAGAACGCCAAAAAGTAGTGCTTGCCCATGATAGTAGGCTATTAAGCCAAATATTGGAGTTATCAAGATTGCCAATTTCAATAGACATAGACCTAGGTTGAAGGTATAAGGGACCATACCGTCTATGAAGGGACGCACCATTAGATACTCAGGGGGGGGGGGGGGGGGGGGGGGGGGGCATGGAAGTTTAAAAAAACAAAAAAACTTTGCCCTCTATCCATGCCAGGGGGAAAAAACACTTTGCCCACCAACCAGGAAAAGAAGAAAAAAAATGACCCACTGCTGAGTAAAAAAAAGAAGATGACTCACCCAACTTAATAATGTAAAGAAAAACAGTAAAACCTAAAAAAAAAACACTTTGCCCAAAAACAAAAAAAACTTTCCGCCTTCGGCGGCGAAAAAAAAAATGTTGCCTACTTCGGTGGAAAAAAAAAACTCCGCCCGACCCCAACTTCCATGCCCCCCCCCTGAAAATCAAATGGTGCATCCCTAAAGGACTGGGAGGACCCACATTTAGGGATATTCTTAACTAAAAACCCTGGCTAACTTGACTGTTTTTGGCGAATAGGGACCCATGTTTATTAGGGATTTTTCAGAACAAAATCAGGTTTTTCTGCTAAAAAGTGACCCATTTGGAGACACATCCCTGTATACCCTATATGCAGTAGAGCTATTGACTTATCGAGGGTTTAGTGCAACAAAGAGCTATCTGCATTTCGGTCATTTTGAGAAAAAGTGAATTGTACCCATCATTGTCACCTATTGGTTTTGACAAGTTAAAAGAAATGCTATTCAAACCTTTTTGATTAGGTGAATTAGGTGAATTTACTATTTTCTCATAATAAGGTTCCTGATCTTGTGCGAATCATTTTGATACCAAAATCTTATTTTGGCGAAAAATGCAGATAGCCCTTTGTTGCACTAAATCCTCGATATATGCTCTCAACTTTTTATTTATGAGTACCTCCCCCTCCCCATCTCATCAACCCACTACGATTTGTCACGCTACATCAAGTTCATGATTATACACCACCCCATGCACAGGGACATATTACATGTGTGTGGATATAAACATTGTGGAGACAGGGAACTCTATTTGTAAACAAAACTTGTTTAAGGAAGTCTGAATGTCTCTGTGCCATTGACCTGGCCTATCTGTCCATCCTTGGGGACAGCAAAAACTGAACAAGAATTGTAAACAAAAGGTATAGGACTGCAGGAGAATGTTACTTCAAAATAGGTACATGTATACTAGGAGGAGGATTCCTTTATTATCCACAGCAGTCTAAGCGTTTATTCTATAAGGCTGTATTACAAAATCTTTTGTCAAAGCTCCAGCGCGCATTAGTTAATTGAAGCGCATTAGAAGAGAGAAAAAAGTTTGACCGACTTTTTCAGATTTTCATTGATCACATCATTTTAAATACAAAAGGTCACTTTTACAAGGATTTCAATATTTTATATTTAATTTTTGTTTTAAAAAACTTTTTAAAAAAACGCATTCCGCATTAGGTTTTGAAAAACTGAAGAGCTTTGAGACAAAAGATTCTGAGATAAAATCAGCATATTTGAATCGACGTTTTGTTGTACAAAGAGGGCTGATTTTTTTTAATCCTTTAGGTGTAAGTTCATACATGTAATATAAGGCCTAAAAAAAAAGAAGTTTGATTGGCGTAACCCGACCGACCCTAAATACATCGCCGACCCTGAATATTTTTTATTATTTTGAGGGGGAAAAAAATAAAATATATATATATATATTTATAAAAATTGAACAAAGTATTAAAGTTTTTGACTGTTTGCTTTCAATTTCGGCTATTTTAAGTCCCCATCGAAATGATATATTGTTGAACACAACGATATATTTTTGCCCGGCAATTAAATACGCTAGAGCTATGATTTGTGTGTACTGCTGTCTTTCAAGTGTTCAAAAGTAGGTGATTTGAAAAATAAAATAAAAATAATAAAAATAAAAATAAATCCCGACCGACCTACCCTATTTGTTTTGGTCATGTTACGCCAATCAAACCTTTTTTTTTTTTTAGGCCTAATTGTAAAAATATACCAATCCCATCCCAGTTTTTATCATAATTGAGGGCGCAGCCTCCAACACATCTCTTAGTGTCCCTTTCATGCCTTTAATGAAGAGAGCGTACACACTACCAAATCGCTTCATTGAATTAACATGTATCTTCATCGAAAGAACCTCCCGAGCTTCATCGAATGAAGCTGATTTAATCTTCGTTCTATGAAGGGCGGAGCGGAGGGTACACACTATGTACCTTCATTAGTGCTTCATCAAATGAAGGGATTTTTGCTAGTGTGTAGGGGTCATAGTCATGTGCATTGTAATATGATGCGGCACATGAACAGACAAAGGAAATCATTAGGAGACAACATTCTACAGTTTAAGTGCAGGCAATTAAACATTAAGTGGCTATTAGCATTGTAGGCCACTTATGATGACATTAACCTTCCCTCATAAGGACAGTGCCACTTAAAGTACTAAAGCACAAAGTGAGTCAAAAATAAATAATAATTATTATTATTATTATTAAGGATACTTATAAAGCGCATTTCCCATGGACCAATGCGCTGTACATTAAAACACAATCTAAAATACAATATAGTTACAGCATGCAACAAAATAATGACACATGATAAAATACATGACCTACTTATTACATCAGCAATTATGATAAAAACAGATATATATAAATATACAATTAAGAAACCAAAAAAAAAACAAAAAAAAAATATGCACAATGACTAGCAATTAATTTGGGAAAAGGTAGGTTTTTAAGAGCTTTTTAAAAGCTTTCACATTGGGAGCATCGCGTACATTATTTGGTAAGCTGTTCCACAACTTAGGACCATAAGCCGAAAATGATCTATCCCCATAAGCTCTTTTTGTTTTGGGGATATCTAGTCGGGAAAGATCCTTCATGGACCTAAGGCCAGTACGGTTACACCTGTATTTGTGCAGCCGATCCTGTAAATATGAAGGAGATGAGCCATGAAGACAGTTGTACACATGCACCAAGATCTTGAAATCTATCCTCTGCTGGACAGGCAACCAATGCAACTCGCGCAAGAGCGGCGCGGCACTAGTACGCTTACTAACTTGAAAAATTAGACGCGCCGCGCGATTTTGAAGCTTTTGGAGACGTTCCACTGCCTGTTTTGGAAGACCGCATAAAAGCGAGTTGCCATAGTCCAGTCGAGATAGGATCAGAGATCTTGCTGCATGTGCACAAGTAGTTTGGTCAATGAAACGACGTATTCTTGCAATGTTACGAATATGGAAATTTACACTCCGACATAAGGAACTTACATGGCTATTCATGGTGAGGCTATTGTCAAATACAATACCAAGGTTCTTAATTGAAGCAGAAGGCCTGACTACGGATCCACCAATCTTCAAGGTAAGATGGGATATACCAGCTGCACAACGAGGAGAGGAAATCAAGAAAAGCTCAGTTTTTGAGTCGTTCAGTTTTAACTTGTTCTTAAACATCCATGACCGAATCTCAGCGATGCATCTGTTGAGCCTCAGCTGTGCAGCAGCCATATCCTCATCAGACTTAGGGTTAAAGCTAACATAAAGCTGAGTATCATCAGCATATACATGATACGGAACCTGATGACGCCTGATGATTTCCGCAACTGGCTGAGCGTATGCCGTGAAAATTGGTGGACCAGCAACAGAACCCTGTGGAACACCATATTGCATTACACGATTATTTGAATACTCACCAAGGACACATACTTTACTAGAACGATTCCTTAAATAGCTTTCAAACCAACCCTGAGCTAACCCTGTGATACCAAACTCCCTCTGCATTCGCTGAACAAGGATGTCATGGTCAATTGTATCAAATGCGGAGGAAAGGTCTAAAAGCACCAACATGATTGCATTACCCCTGTCCAGCTCATTCAGCATGTCATCTTTCACTCTGAGGAGGGCAGTCTCTGTGCTGTGATGTGATTTATAAGCACTCTGAAAGGTCTCCGTGAGGCTGTTCTCAAGCATGTGTTCGTTGAACCTCGACACTGCAGGATACTCTAAGATCTTACCAAGGGTGGGCAGGTTAGACACAGGACGGTAATTTTTAAGCAAGTCCGGGTCAAGAGTGGGCTTCTTGAGCAGGGGCGAGATAACAGCCTCACGGAGAACAGGTGGAAAAATCCCAGTTCTAAATGAATTATTGACAATGGACATTATGATGGGTAAAAATACATTAATACACTGTTTTAACAACCATGTTGGAATTGGATCTAGAGGAGATGTTTTATTAGGAAGTTTTGAAATCACTCTACGTATCTCCTCCTCACCAACACCAACAAACTTGTCAAGAGAGGGAACATGATATTGCACTTCATTAATATGATCAGCGTCATTACAACATGAACTAATACAGTTATCGTGGATATTCACAGAACCAGCCTGGTTATCCATGTCAGATCTTATTTTACACACCTTATCACAAAAATATTTCGAAAATTGTTCACTAAGAGCGGAATGTGAGCCACAGGCAGGCATCTTACGGACAGATGCATTCAAAAGAGAATTAATAGTACTGTACATTGATTTAGAATTGGCGTTAGCTAACGTGCTTTGAAAGTGTTCAGTCTTATTCATAAGAATCAAATGGTTTACTTTTGCATTTTGGGCAACATATATATCACGATCTTCAACAGAATGAGTCTTTCGCCATTTGCGTTCAAGTTTTCTACGTTCTCGACGCGCAACCCTTACCTCTTTAGAATACCACTTAGGGCTACGGATAAGTTTTTGTGATCGCGTGTGTTCAGAGCAATGCTTATCCAATACTTCGCGAACACTCTTATTGTATAATTCTGTCTGCAGAGAAGGGTCGCTAGTCGCAAGAACACACTGCGTTGCTTCACGAAGATCCGACGTAAACGTCGCCATGTCCAAATCCTTAAAAGATCTTGTTGTAATTGTCCTTCTGTCTGGAGGCGGCTTCAGCTTGTTCACTGAGCACTGAATCATGTGATGATCTGAACCGAATCTAAATGGTGACACAGTACAGCTAACCAACAGATCATCTTCAGGGCGACAAACTACGTGGTCAAGGATATTACCGAGCTTATGTGTTGGACGTGTAACAAACTGATGTAAGCCATGCTCAGAAAGAGATGTTAGATATTGAATGACGTCAGATTTGAACGGCTTATTTACGTGCACATTCAGATCACCGAGAAGAAGGAGCTTACCAGGCAACGTAGAAATTACACTCAGAAAGTCGTCGAATTCTTCAAGGAATTGAGGATGTGAAAAGCCATTCACAGTGGAGGGCGGAGGACGATAAATTGCAATCAAACGAAATGTCTTGGCTTGATCACTAACGCATGCATATTGAAAAGTATCAGCATCAAAATTAATTTTGGAGATCGACAATTTCAAATTGGATTTACTGATAATAGCGATGCCTCCATGAGCTCTTCCATATCTATCTACACCAGTCCTATAGAAATTCAGAAATGAGTACCCTGATGGAGTACATTCACCAATAATGACAGGATCATCCATCCTAAGCCAACTTTCTGTGATGACCAAAATGTCAATGTCTTTGTCGAGGATATAATCATAAACAGTGGTGGACTTGTTTCCTACAGACTGAGCATTCCAGCAATGAATGTCTAAGTTATGTTTGGGTGTAAATGATAAATGCTTTAGATTGTCATGATTAACACCACCATGTGTATTATGAGTAGCGACACTTCTATCAACGGCATGAGTGCGAATCAGTCTAGTTCTGGTATTTGTAATAGCGGGAATATTGCGTACACAAGGTCTACGGATACCTCTTTTCCCTCTTTTCCTCCATCGTTTGCTTTTTTTGGTTGGTGTTGATGAATGGAAGGGGCAGGGATGTTGGAGCAAATTTAGAGACTCTAAACGCCTACATAATTGTACGGATATACCACAGTCTATTGTACTATTCAAGCCGGGCGGTCTCAAATCAAGTGAATGAAGAAAATCAGGTGAGTAACACAAACGATCAATATTGTTATGATTGCTTGCCGAGTCATCCATGATGGTGATGATAATACCAGAGATATTGATTGAATATCCAATGGTGTAGTATAGCAAATACGTGTAGTGTACAGTACATACCGAATCAACGACGAAAGTCAGCATTAAAATCCACGATATTGCACGAAATGCATACATAAAATTCACAAATTGATGAACCATTATCATCCTGGAATCATATAAAACACCTACATACAAGTCACTGTATTAAAAAACATCATTTCACGGTAGAAATTTAAAAATATTGCGGAGCGGGTGATGTAAGCGACCCGGTCAGGCGCTGCATCAATTTTAATAATACTAATAAAACCATGCTACATGTAGGGTGCATAATGCAAGTCTGTGAGGGCTATAACCATAACTATTTATTTTAGAACTTTTATCTCCAGATAGTTACCTAACATTTATACTACATCATAATATGTGATGCGATCTGTGAAAACCCGTCGGATGTCGCAAAATGTGAACTAGGGATTACTATGGGTAAAATTAAATAAATAAATAAAATAATAAAAAAATATTATTATTATTTTTTTATAGATTTTTTTTAAAGAAAATTAGTTTCCAATACTTTGTATCGTCATCTTTCATGAAATTTCACCTTCAAAAACCTACTTAAGTCACTTTTATTATTAACCTTATAATGTTATTATATTGAATTATGTACCGTATCTTTTTTGGCCTGTTTTCATGATTTCTTGTTTTGTAGCTTTTGATGACATCACAATCATCATTCACTCATAACTTTTTTGTAGTGATCGTAGAAAAATGATCGAAACAGTTCTGTAATCAGCACAGTTTTAGCTTTCTTATGATATAAATATCTCCAATATAAAAAATGCCACCATGTGGCGGGTTTTCACAGATCGCATCACATATGTTTATTAACCATTAAAAATGCTAAGAACCTCTAAATTCCATGATAAAACTATTTTTGCTTCATCTATTTGTCACACCTCATTGGACCAGATTGCCACACCACTTATAAAACTCGCCCATTGCTTGTGTGTTGGATTTCGATCACGACAGGAGCATGCGCAGATGCGATTTTTGTGTAAGTGGTCTGTGATTTTGTCAATATTATATTTTTACTGTGATTTGTCGATCTGCATTAAATGCAAAAAGAAACAACGCCCCCGGCTGGCTTCGAAACACCAACCTTTCGGTTAACTGCCGAACGCGCTAACCAATTGCGCCACGGAGGCGGTTATTTACTAGGCTGTTTTGGTTTGTCATGTTTACCCGTACACTCCCTTGCAAAGCCGGGCATCGTTTTTTCTCAAATGTTGCCTGCATATTGTAGTTGCTGTCACCTTAAATACATGTGCTGTCTGTTGAACTTGGAACCAACGTTTAATTTGAACTGTCTATTTTCAATAAAAAAAGACTCCAATACGGGAAAAAATTCACAAAAGCTCACAGACAACAAATAAGCACATCATTTTACTCGACCTAGAATTTCAATCAACGTATTTCAATCATCGGGAAAACCCGATGATGCGAGTGACGTCATTTAATGAGCGGCGCCCTTCATGAATTAGCTCATTAGCATAATTTATGCCCGTGAAATGTATAATACAGTTTGATAAGTGCACACATACTGCTCAGCTCTTAAAGTACATGTAGTATACCACACCATTGTTTAGACTGGGAATTATCACTTGCCTGGTTTATTTCAAAATCTGATTCCAAATGATATATAGGCCTATCACAATGCATTATAGGTCATGGTGAACTTGTACTTGACCTAAATTGTCTTAAATATTGTAAAGCTTGTACTTGACCTAAATTGTCTTTATATTGTACTTGTACTTGTACTTGTACTTGACCTAAATTGTCTTTATATTGTAAAGCGCTCTTGACCTAAATTGTCTTTATATTGTAAAGCGCTCTGAGGGATTGTGATCCACAGTGCGCTATATAAACACTGTTTTTATTATTATTATTATTATTATTATTAAAAGAATACTAGCTATTTTGAAAAAGAAATGAGAAAGAAAAGGACATTTCTTGTTACAGAGAGTCATCTCTTTGGACTATGGCTCTTCATTGACAAAGGAAACTTATGGTCACAATACAGTTACAAAATTGACCACCCAAAATGTGACCTGCTTTCTAGGTAAATTAGCTATATAAATTTGACACCAAATTTATCTTCAATTTGACTCTTTTGTATATAAACTGTACAAATTTATAAGTAGACACTAACAATACAACATAACAATGCTAATGATATGAATACTGTACTGTCAATTCTAGAAAGAGCCACATATCTCAGATCTGCCATATGTTTTAAGAATGGTCAAATTCTTAACATAGAAAGCCTCAAATGGATCGTAAAAAAAAAGGGTCGTAGGGGGAGTGTGAATCAAGTATTGGAGCCACCGGATGGTTGTACCATACAGGGTGAGTCAGAAAGAACAGGCACTTTTTTCACAAAAGCGTCACATAAATGTAGGAATCCATATTCAAAACCAATGATAGCCCTATAATTATAAAGACCTCCAATTTGGCTTTCAGTCAAAAGAAGAATTATAAAAATCAACCATTTCGTTATCATGTCATTGTTAGACAAATTCTAGTAAAGCCCCAAATTTCAGAAGCCAATCGACGGAATGGTCGAATTATCAAGCGATTCCTTAATGTATTCTAATGAGGTTTGCCTCCTGAATCAACAGATAACGTCTCCTTTTCCTTTCTTTAATTCAGGCTTTATATTATTCATAATTTCACAGTTGTATTTATTTCCAGTCTTTTAAGATTTTGTGTCCATCATTTATGTGCCTTTTCAGGTTTTTCACTAGTTTTATTGATCAGCATCTCAGAATCAGGCAGCCAACAATACAATGTGTTTAATATTGCAATTCCGTGGATTGGCTTTAAAAACAGGGTTCTATTAAAATTGTTACAACATTATGACGCAATGTTCAAATTCATATTTTTGAAATTTTTAATGTAAAGGCCCTGTCACACCATAGCGTATGGCCTGAACGTGGCCTGAACGTATGCCGACGTATTAAAAAAATAGCTCAAAAATGGTCAGAGTCCAAGAACGTCCCAACTTCCCAACCAAATTGCGTAGGAAAAGTCGACATCGGTGATGGAATACGTATCCATTGCGTATTGAACGTATACATAGTGTATGACTAACGTATTGATAGCGTGTCACTAACTTATAACAAACTTATCACAGCATATCACAGCGTATGCGATCGGCGAGCGTATGACCAACGTATGC
Organism: Ophiura sarsii; assembly: GCA_035610835.1. Lineage (NCBI taxonomy): Eukaryota > Metazoa > Echinodermata > Ophiuroidea > Amphilepidida > Ophiuridae > Ophiura > Ophiura sarsii. The sequence goes on along the minus strand of CM069458.1, from coordinate 59,413,626 downwards.
TTAACGTATGTCTGCCGTGTTCAACGTATCCTCAGCGTATCCTCGGCATACAACAAACATGTGACTTATGCCGCTGCAGAAATTGAGTTTCGTAAACGGCGGGACAAGTGTTGCCAGTTCAAGTAAACGCAGCCTAGATGATAACTATTAAAATATCTAGAAGGGTAAATCTATAGGTCCAACCTATAACTTACGACGAGTAACGTACCTCTAACGTATGTCAGCGTATGTCTAACGTATGTCAGCGTTTGTAAACGTATGTCTAACATACCACAAACCTATCGGGAACTTATGCAGAATGTAAGTTAAGCACACGTTGAGTACGTCAAGAAATTTTGAACATGCTCAATAATTTTTCGCGGACTTGACGTGTTCCAAATGTTCACAACGTATCACAGCGTGCTCTTAACGTAAACGACGTATCCCCAACTTACCCCTAACTTGTATCAGCGTACACCAACGTATTTTTCAATATTTCGCATACGTTGAGGCAATATGCCATGGTGTGACAGGGCCTTAAGCCAAATAATGTGGTCTTTGTAACATTATCATTGGTGTTAAATATGCAGGCCTATCCTTTCTGTGGCGCTTTCGCCAACAAAGTGTCTGTTCTTTCCCTAACCCTGTAGCATGCAAGACCAGTGAAGCAATGAAGGAGAGACCAAGAGCAGGTCTTACCTGGTAGTGGTAGCCCCACCAAAACCAAGGCTAGTAAAGTTTGATCTTGACACTAGTGTCTACACCAACATAGTCTTGAGACCTATGTCAGTGATAGATCATAATTATACAAAGGTTTAGTTTATGGATTGACATTCTTTGCTAGCATTGATAGTTGTATGAGCATGTATTTGATGTCATGTGTCAATTAATGGTTTGCTAATGCCAATTCGTCTATTATCAATGTCATTAGGAAAACAAAGGTCATATAATCATGTACATCTATGCTACGGTCATTGACATTTTGGGTTGGCAAAATACAAAATGGTATATAGCCCGCCCTTACAAATGAGAGACTTTTTTTGGTATAAAATATGGGCAAATCAGGTTTGGTGATCACTTACACACAATTAAAACCTACCTGTACTTATGAACGGTTAACACAAAGTAGTCCTTGACAAAATCGATTATTTCCACACACCACCTTCACAAATTAATAACCTGCAATAACGAAATGCACATAGTTTTTAAGAAAGTTTTTCAATAATACTTAAAAGTAAAATAATGAAACTGCCTTTTTTCTCAAATCTCTTTAAAAACATAATCTACATCCAGAACATCCATCGTTTTTATAAGGCCAAGTTACAAAAATTATGTGTTTCTCGTCCGGACTTTAAAAATCAGTGAGGGTGGCCCTTACTATTTGTTATTTTTGGATTTGTTGTTATTTTTCAGAAGCCAAATTACAAGTTTTTTGCAAGAATTGTTTTGATATTTGTATCCCTATCTATGCCAATGAGTGTTTCTCGTCTTTTTCATTGAAATATAGTTGAAAATGATGGACACACTCACACAAGGATGATTTTTTTTCTTCTTTTTTTTTCGAACTTTTATTTTGGAATTTTGAAGGATTTTTTGAAAATAACAAATAACAAAAATATTGGAGCGGCGTCAACAATTGGTGCGGGCGGGGACGTGAAACACATACTTTTTGTTACTTGGCCTAATAGCGGAATGGTAAGTCTAACAACAGGGCACTTTAAAGCAATTGTATATAAAGGTTGAAAGAATATCTCTGCATGCACTCTCAAAGATCATCCTTAACCCACTGAGAACTACCAGCCGATTGGTCAGAAAGATGGATACATCATTTATTGCACCAATCAGAGACATTGTTAAAATAATTGTATCCCTGATAAACATGATAAAGATCGGGGTGAAATAGTTTAAAAGCTGTATCGTAATTGGCTATTCAAATGAGTACCGGTATATCATATAATTAACCAATCAGAAGCGCTGTAAAAAAGAAAGGTAGTGCCCAGGGGGTTAATGTACAATTGTACATTAACATGGACAAAGAGGGAATTTGAGAATCTCCCTCATGGTTCAGAAATTCAAGCCTCGAATTAAGCAGGAAGGAGCTGGGAGTTTATTTTACCCCTGGTTGCTATAAAGTTTTAGCTCCTGGTGTTTTTCGAATTTTGCCCCCTGGTTACACAACTGTGACTGATGCCCACATCGTTAAGTGAGTTTTCTTCCGGGGGGGGGGGGGGGGGGGGGGGGGGGGGGGGGGGGGGGGGGGTCAGTGAACATACCAAGCGGGTATCGCACTTTAGGGTATCCATTACAGCATCGAGGTATCAAAGTTTAGGGGTACTAATTGTTGTATGTGGGACTTTCCAATAAACATGCAAAATGTTGAAAACAATCTTCAATATTTCCCTACTTTAAATTGTATATCCCCGGTATATAAAAAAAGTCACACGATTATGAATTAAGATTGTTTTGAGCATTACTATATATAACGCCATTTAGGGGTGCATTAATGAGTGTTGGTAACGCCGTTTAGGGTAGGGTTTGCACACAGGCTGAAAAAGTAGGCAATACGGAAAGCGCCTTGCCGGGAAATGTGAGCATTTGGAGGGAACATTTGGTATTTGGAGGGAAATGTTACTCCTTCATTAAGAAATGCATTCCATTTTGGAGGGGAAATTTGGAATCGCTTGCCGGGAAAAAACATTTTTTTAGGCCATGGGGTTTGCATGTGTTACGCCATTTAGGGTCCATTTCAGAGGTGCTTGGACGCGCATGTGTACCCGATTGGTATGTTCACTGACCACCCCCCGGCGTTTTCTTGTTTTTATCACATTTAAAAAAAATCCATTTGAGGCTATTTTTACCATGATGAATGTCATATTTGCCATGATATATTTACCATGATGAACATAATTATTTTCTAAGGCTATCTATCCTCAGTGCAGATTTAAGTTTTGAAAAAAGACAATCTTATTCTTTACAGTTAGCAATTTTGGAATGTTGGTACCTTTATTAGCCACATGACTGCATAGGCCACAGGTGTTGAAAAAAAGCAATTAAACCAATCTCAAAACATCACTAGCATCATGCTGAACATTACTTCTATGTTCAAAGCATGACCTGTTGAACAAACCTCTCTAATTTCCAAAATTCATAACCATAACCATTTTACTTCCTGTTGATGATTACTTGGTCGTTTTAATCTGAGGTTTTAATAGTCCCTGTTGACTGTCTAAGTACAGTTTAACTTCCACTCCAGGTAAAGTAACTTGTCTATTTTGCAAAGGTTCATTTGGCTTTTGTGATTGAAATGTCCAAATTGAGCCTGTTTTCTTTTGTGGAAAATGTCTGATCAGTGATCAGATTACTCCTATGCCTTGACAACTTGTCGATGGAAAATATAATTCTGGGGCAGTTTGAAGCAACATAATTTAGGTGTAATGGTATGGGGGTTGCTAAGCCCAGGCATGGTTCAAAGGGTAAGAGCCCCTTTGTGGAAGTTCAGCCGGGCGCGAACCTCTAAGAACGTATCACGCTTACAATCTCTGCAACAAGCGACTTCCCTCACAACCAATATGTTAAGAACTCCACAATGCTCATGAAGCTAGCAATACGAGGATAGTAGACTTTCGTGATAAAATTCTTGTGAGATATCCGGTGGAATGTCAGTCACAAACCGTAAATGTTGGTGTAAATTAGACATACAGAAACTAGTCTTAGTTCATTTTGATTCGGGTATTTCAATATGGCAAGATTTGCTGCAATATGAGGCTGATCAGTTTGTCACGGACGGACATGTCACGGACAGACATTTTAAATGGATTATTAACACAAACTACTTGCACTTATTCAAATGTTTTATGTATTGTGTTGAAGAGTGTCATCAACTTCATTGAAATTTATTAAAATGTTGGTGGGTGTGGTTTGTTACTAAAAGAGACACAGTTAAATATTTGCGTCACGGAAGGACAATATGTTAACCTTAAACTGATCAGCCTCATATAAAAACGTCAATAATGACCAAAAGGAAAAGTAATGTCATTAATGTTTCCATCTATGGAAAATATTGGTGTGACCAAAGCAACACCAGTCGCACTGCTTGCGACGGGCCTGAATTATTATAACTTACATTTACCAAAGAGCCCAAATCTTCTGTTACATTTTCATGGATATTTGGACTACTGGAAGAGATTGGGTGACAAAAAAACCTACAATCTGAAGTGAATATCAATGATTCCAAAATTGAATTGCAATGGCACAATCAAGGACAAGTGACCAGAGTTTTTGTGGTTGGGCTATAAATACAGGTGGTGTCACATTGTGGACACACATCTCAGGTTTAATAACAGACACATTCTAGCACTAGTTCCATGCTGCTATCAGCGAATCCAGAACAAGCGTAGCAAGATGCGACCGGAGCCTAACACACTACAGTGCAGCTTGGAATATAGCTCATACAGTTCGGATAACAACCTGGCTGCATGCGCACGCATCCTAGTGGAAGCGAGCGTAGCGCCAGCAGTGGCTTGGCTCAGAGTTCTGGGCCTTAACATGCTTATGGCCAGTATGAGGGATCTGATTCCTTTTTGCCGGTTCCATATGAGGGTAATTCAGATTCACCTGCTGGCGCATTACAAGCCGAGTGTTCACGAATTATCCAGGATGGTTCCTGTTTCAGACCTGATCAAGGAGGAACTCCATTGGTGGTACCAAACTTCGACTGGCTCGTCACTGGCTCGACAACAGGGCCTGATCCGGCCTGTGGTCGAGTATAGAAGCTCAAGTACACATCAACCTGCTCGAATTTTGGGCAATGGAGAAAACGCTCCTTTGGGTCGAGTCCGATCTGCAGGGACACAACACAATGTCCTTGTCCAGACGGACAACTCAACGGTGGTAGCATACCTGAACAAGGAGGGTGGGATGAGATCTCCTAGTCCTACCCTTTGTTACCACGCCATGAGATTGATCACATGGTGTCAAGTGTCGAGTTGTGTTGAGATTGATCACATGGTGTAGGCGCTCTGTCAGTAGACTGGAAGGGACTGACGGCTTATGCCTTCCCTCCAATCTCGCTGCTCCCGAAAGTGGTAGAAAAGGTGGCGCGAGAGGACTGTTACGCCCTGCTTATAGCTTATAGCCCCTTTCTGGCCGAAACACGTTTGGTTTCGTCCGATGGTAGATCTGCTAGTGGGTCGCCCCATGCTGCTACCTCCACTTCAGGACCTGCTCAGGCAGGGAGTTCACGGAAACTTCCTTCCATACGAGCACCTCAAGTTGACTATATGGCCATTATCCGGCATCGTTGCCAGGAGAAAAGCCTTTCTCGACAAACTGCAGGCTTGGTGGCCTCAGGTCGACGCCGATCTACGCTTACAACATACTCTAAGCGTTTGGCTCCCTACTACGAGTGGTGTGCTGAGAGAGATATCTCTCCCACTCGAGCAGATGTGAACTGCATTTCGCAATTCCTAACCGAGATATTCTGAACTCCAGGCAGCTCCTATCAGGAACTATAAGCCTGCAATTATGTCAGTCCAAGGTTTTGAAGACGGATCCGCTGTCAATGATGGCAGAGAGATCAGTCTTCTATTGAAGGAGATGTTCAACGAGAAGCCTCCAACCAGGAAGATCGTACCTGCCTGGGAGCTTAATACTGTTCTCGACTATCTCAAGGGTCCGCCATTCGAGCCTATGGCGAAGGCGACCCTCAAGAATATCACTCTGAAAACAGTAATTCTCGTAGCCCTTGCCTCTGCGCAAAGGTGTTCTGAACTCCACGCATTGTCTTTTTCGTCAATGACTCTTTCTCGCGCGGGTGCTACACTTTGTTTCGTACCAGGGTTCCTGGCCTAAAACGAAACAAGTGCGTACTCGTATCCCACCCTATACCTACCCTTTTTGAATTCGGACTCGTCCGTACACGATGGCAGGTTATGGTGCCCCGTTCGCTGTCTGATAGGATGTCCTGAGTAAGTGGTAAAAACATTGATCAGCTCTTTTAACACATTCTGAGCCACACAGGCCAGAGTACTATTGCATGCTGGATAGTTCAGGTAGTTAAAGACTCAAATGCAATTATTAATGACGATCGTACCTCCGCGCACTCGACACATAATATTGCAACTTCATGGGCATACCACCGGGGGTTGTCCGTGAAGGAGATCTGTGAGGCCGTTTCTTGGAATTCCTTGACGACATTTTCCGCCGCCTATTACAAGGCTTTTGGCGGGAACTCGCTCAGGGGACAGTTCGCCCGTACGGTCTTAGCCAGACCGTTAGGCAAACAGCCAATAAACTAGGTGAGTTGGTTTATCAGTTTGGGGTTGAGCTAAGTCCTTTCGGTTTTGATAAACGCGAAATTGAGACTAGGGTTGCTTACCTTGATTCAATTTTTCCTCGACGTCATGAAGATATGGGTCCGATGATCTGATCTTACAAATTAATAAATACTGCACACGGTTTTGGTTTTTTTACGCACCATTCGGCAAGCAGGTCGGCAGGGGAGTTTTCCTTAGAACTATATGTTCTAGGGACTCCCCTGCCAAAGCCTGCTTACCGTGGTTCGATGTTGATCTCGCCGGCCCAAATCCCCACTGCAAAAAAGCAGAAGTAGTTTGGATGCTTTGAAGGTGTCCAAGGGGGCAAACCACTAAATAATTCCCCATTGAAATACATGCATTTCGGCCCTTTTTCAAGACCGTATTTTTACCCCACGTAACAATGATGAATGTTTTAATTTTGCATGCATGTCTCAGATATGTGTTGAATTTTATTTTAAACTTGATTTTTCTTGACCCATCTAGATCAACTTTTCCGCTACAGGCACCTAAACAGCGCCCTCACCATTTTAAACCAATAATTTCCTCACCGGTTCCGGCCATGATATCCTTCCGCAGCCTAGGCTCCCGTGCGTATTCGATTCCGACGATTTTTGACCACATTAGCAATGCTGAGGTTCTATCTATCTAGCCTATTTCACTCCACTGCAGAAGGAAGGCCTCATTTCACTCTGTCCTGAGCTGTCCTTTTCCAAGTAACGTTGCCATACTCTATGATGTTGTCTATCCACCGTCTGTTTGGCCTGCCTCTTCCTCTGGTGAATGCTCTGGGGATCCAGTCTGTTAATTTATGAGTCCATCTGTTGTCTTTCCTCCTGGCTAGATGGCCAGCCCATCTCCATTTTTTTGATTCTATTCTACCTTTTTCATAAAAAACAGCAAGATTTACTTCTATTTGCTTCCCCTGGGACGATGATCAAATTGATATAGGTACTATTTCTCTGAACCATACACCAAACGCGCAAGGATTTAGTGTAGTGCCCCCTTCAAGTGAAATAGGGTGACGTGCTGGCGCGTGACGTGCTGGCGCGTGACGTGCTGGCGCGTGATGTGGGGTTGACGTCACATCGGCAGACCCGTGTTTCGAGTCTCTAAAATATTGAAAATACTTCAGGTTTGGAGTACCCGCATCTCCGGAGAAGATGCAAATTAGTCTGCAAATTAGTCAGATCAACATCGAACCACGGTAAGCAGGCTTCGGCAGGGGAGTCCCTAGAACATATAGTTCTGGGGACTTTATGAAAGAGATTCCATGAAATGAATTTAAATTACAGTTCATTATCTTGACTTAGCGCTCTGCCCATGTTGTGTGTACCATTTATATTTATTATTTAGCCGTCAACCTTTGGGATATGACTTGACTTGACTTACTTGACTTATGGCGGAGAATATTCCCGAACCACGATGCTTCTCCAAATCTTCCTATCCAACATAGCTCTCTTGACTTCATCTACCTGCAATCCTGTGTCACGCTTTAGTAAGTCAATGTAGGTTAGGGCTGGTCTACCACGCTTTCTTGTTCCATGTTTTGGTGCCCAATGTATGAGTTTGGAGACCAGCTCATTGGACCCTCTGAAACGGTGTCCTGCAAATCTTGATCTACGCTCCCTGATCTTATCCGAGACTTTGGGCATATCCACGTACAGGTCCTTATTGGTCACATGCTGTCTCCAGTTGATGATGAACACAGTTCTAAGCATTCTAGTGTAACATCCGTCCAGCTGTTTACTAAGCTTTGGGGCGACTGTCCATGACTCACATCCATAGAGGAGGACTGATTCTACAGTAGCTATGAACAGTCTTTCTTTGAGCTTTCTGGATAGTGATTTGGTCTAAGTTTGCCACAAGCTCTCCATGCAGCTGCTTTGCGTGTTTTAATGTCCTTTTCATACTGTTCATCCAGGCTCCAAGGTACTTGAAGTCCTCCACTTTATCAAGGCGCATATCTTCGCTTGTGTTGATTACAGGTACTTGCTTCTGGTTGAAGGACATGTACTTTGTCTTTGCAGCGTTCATTTTGAGCCCAACTTTACCCACCGAAGTCTCCACACTGTTAAGTAGTGATTGCGCTTGAGATACTTCTTCATACAACAGTGCAAAGTCGTCAGCAAAGTCAAGGTCAGTAACTGTGGTTGGTCCTATTCGTCTGCTGCTTCTTTTTGTTAAGGGGAATCTTAGCTCCTCTTCTTTGCCATCTATGGCCTCTCTTATGGCGTAGTCGAGAACAATGACAAATAGATATGGAGCCAGGGTGTCACCTTGTAGTACTCCAGCCAGTATTTCAAATTCCTCAGTTTCAGGTGATATAACCTTTGCCTTGGTGTCCTTGTATATTTCTGCAATCGCATTTGTAAGCTGCTCAGGTATACCATAGGCCTTCAGAATTTGCAGCATTCGTCCTCTATGTATTGTGTCAAACGCCTTCTTGAAGTCAATAAAGGTTATGATGGCTGGCAGGTTGTTTGATCTAATTCCCTCAATAATTCTTCGGAGGACAAGAATGTGGCCAACTGTGGTACGTCCAACTCGAAAACCATTTTGATTAGCTCTCAGGTCAGGTGGATGTCAAGCTCTGGTCTGATTCTGTTGAGTATCATCTTGTTGTATAGCTTGGCAACAATTGAGCTCAGACTTATTCCACGGTAGTTGTCTCCCAAGCTGAGATCACCTCATTTTGGTATTGGTATTATGTTGAGAATAGACCATTGGTCTGGCTTTTTCCCGTTCATCAAGGCATCGTTGCAGAAGTCCAGAATGATATTATCCAAATCACATCTTTTGAGCATTTCAGGTGTGATACCATCTAAGTGCCTTCTTAGCCTTCACATATTCCTCCAAGTCAAAGGGTCATTCTTTTATGCTGAGATTTGGTAGTACTGGGGCAATTTCCTCATCCTCATTACTTATGTGCGGTGGGCTCCCAAGTAGATTTTTGAAATGAGTATACCAATTATCTAGTCTCTCCTTTTGCGTGGATCCTTTGATTTGTCCCTTTCTTGTAGTCAATCTTCCTGATATTTTGTTGATCAGTTTCCAACTCTTACCATGCTTGCAGTTTATGTGGGCATTTTCTACCTCTCTAAGCTTATTGGTAAGGTCTTCCTCTTTCACAAGCCTCCCCTAGTGGCTCTTCTTAGCCTCCTTATAATTTCTCCAATTTTCCTCGTCATTAGTGTCTAGTTGGTATTTTGCATACGCTTCTTCAATTTGTGATCTCGCCCTTGATACCTGGGCGTCATTTGAGAAGTAGGATATTTTCTCTTTTTCCTCACAGGAATCACTTCCTCTGCAGCATCTTGAGTGGCTTTAATGAATCTGGAATAGTTCTCAGATGCAGTTTCTACTTCATCCTGGAGGGGTTGAAACCTATTATGCACCTCTATGCTATATTTGGCTTGCAGATCATTATCAGTTGTAAGTAGCTTCCACCAGTCGTATTGCTTTTTCCGTTTGATGATTTTACTCTTTCTGAGGCTTAATCGGATACGAGCAGAGACGATTCTATGGTCAGATCCCACACTAGCAAAGGTGTTATATGCTTCAGAATTTAGAACACTGTTTCGCCATTTCTGCCTGACAAGGATAGTCCAGCTGTAGTTTGTTGCCGCCTGGGCTGACATATGTCCACAACTTGCCTTTTTTTCTTGCGGAAGTAAGTATTTGCGATTATAAGATCTTTCTCTTTAGCCAAGTCTGCTAGGAACTCTCTTTTTGTGTCATCATGGTATGTGCATTTAGCATCTTCCTTTCCAAGCCTAGCATTGAAGTTAAGTCGCCAACAACAAGCAAGATGTTGTGTGCTGGAATGGAGTATATTGCCCCCTTTAGACTGTTGTAGTGATCTCCTACGATCCGCCACATTTGTAGGACAGGCAAGGGCGGCGGAACCGGGGGGGCCAGGGGGGCACGTGCCCCCCCCATCCGTGAAAGTGGTGGGACACCATGTGCACTGTGCCCCCCTAGAATTTTGTGGCTGAACTCCTTTAATCGAGCTCCACAACATTTTAGTGTCATTTAGTGACTTTTAGTGTCAAAAATACATGAAATTCTCTTAAACTGCAAGCAATTTTGCATTAAAACCCAAAAAAATTCGCGCGCTTCGCGCGCATTTGTTCAATTTTCTTTGCCAATTTTCCCCTCCACGAAACAGCCTTTGGTCCCATTTTTTATGCTGGTGGTGCTGCCACTGATTGAGAGTATCAATGTCTCTTAGGTTGTAGCTGAGACGACTTCGTTTCAGTCCATAGTAGTTTTTTCCATCCAAAAGTATGAGAGTCGCATTTTCAACAAGAATTAGTTAGCATGGTTGTAGTGATAGTCTTGTGGACATGACTTCAAAGCGCATCTAAGTTTATTGAGAAGATTGTTAACGGTATAGCCTATATTTTCGCAAATAATACATTCGGTGTTGAAATTAAAATTGAGTTGCGCATCGCTCCTAAAGTACAAATGTTTATTATTAATTAATGTTAGTGATAAACATTATGCCATTTTCCGTTTCAAAATGGACCGCAAATGGCCTCATAATGCATCTAAAATTCCAAATTTAACTCCACGGAACCCACGCTGTAAGAAGCTCCGCTCCGCTTTCCAGGATCATAATCATTATACAAATGTTCAATTATTTCATTATTCATTATTGAAAAAATTCAGCAACTAAATTGCCATTTTTCTTACAAAATAGACAAGAAATGGCCTTGATGCAGCGGAAATTCAAAACTTTCCGGGGCCCGGTAATCATAAAATGTTCATTTTCATTAATACTACTTTCACTTTTTGGAAATCTTGTCATTGGGTTGCGGATTTTTATTTTTATTTTTAATTATTGCTGTATAAAGTACAATTTCGTGGGCCTTTACAATGTCATGAATGTGTTAATTATATCAAAATACGCCATGAAATGGCCCCTGAGCGCATATCAAAACCCAAAATTTCCCGGGGCCCTTAAGCGGGCCCCGGACCCCACGCCGCAAGGCGCTCCACTAGCTCCGCTCGTTTCGCTTGCATGATCGTCATTTTCGTGCCCCCCCATTTTCAAATACGCTCCGCCGCGCCTGACAGTAGGTCACCACTACAGTTGTTGCTGGGTTACCATGGAAGTTGACTATGAGTGTACGATCAGAATGTGGCTTAAATACTTGCTAATGATCTGAGTGCTCTGTTATTGAGTAGTATCCCGACTCCACCTACAGCTGCACCTGCTTTATTTCTTGTTGCTGAGGTATCAGAGTTCCACCCATAATGCTCTCATACTTCACTGGATCATCATGGACAATGCGGCGTTCCTGTATCCCGATCATGTCAATTTTACATTTAATTAGATTGGATGCAAGCTCCTCCCTACATATCGACTCTCTCTGATCTCACATTCATGGTAGATATAGTGATATTTGTCTTGCATGTTGCAAGTGGTCTCCTATTGTGCGCTCTGCCGTCAAACTTACTCCTCCCTTTCGGGTTTGGGACATGCCGTCATCAGTTGATTTAGAAAAATCCGAGTCTGCTCCAGGGGACGTTATATTAGGAACTTTAACCCTAGTGTTGAGTTGGTTTGCCATCATGTTTTTTCAATTGCTGTAATCACTGCGGTCGCAACTCCTGCAGCATGGTTTGTGATCAAAGTTGTCCTTCTAGAATACGGGTCTCAGTGATTTAAAGTGAAACCTGAAAAGCAATGATCGATAGTCCTCCAGACTACTCCAATAGTCTTAGAACTACCAACCATTGCCCCCCCCCCCCCCCAGAGCTCCGTCAGTTAGCACTAACCGCAAGGTTTGGCTATCCAGGATATGAAATGTCCAAAATAAGGGCTATTTTATACAAGGCGGTTCTCGAACGGCGCGTCTCGCCTGTTCATCAAAAGTGAATTGAAAGAAATGATGATGAAACATATGATACAATGTAGCACTGTCACAGAGGTATGCATTGTAGTTAATGCAAGGGATGTAATACCTTGAAAAATTTAATCAACAAATAGAACACACCAACCCCCTTCCCTACACCAAATCACATCAAGATAGGCCTTTCAGATCTTATTTGACCCCAGATGACCTCTGATGACCTTGAAAATTTAATCAGCAAAAAGAACACACCAACCCCCTTCCCTCCACCAAATCACATCAAGATAGGCCTTACGGATCTTATTTGACCCCAGATGACCTTGAATGACCTCCGATGACCTTGACAATTTAATCAGCAAAAAGAATACACCACCCCCTTCCCTCCACCAAATCCAATCAAGATAGGCCTTACTGATCTATTTGACCCCATATTTGACCCCCGATGACCCCGAAAAATTAATCAACAAAAAGAACACACCACCCCCTTCCCTCCACCAAATCCCATCAAGATAGGCCTTGCTGATCTATTTGACCCCATATTTGACCCCCGTGACCCCGAAAAAATTAATCAATCAAAAGAACACACCACCCCCTTCCCTCCACCAAATCCCATCAAGATAGGCCTTACTGATCTATTTGACCCCCGATGACCCCGAAAAATTAATCAACAAAAAGAACACACCACCCCCCTTCCCTCCACCAAATCCCATCAAGATAGGCCTTACTGATCTATTTGACCCCATATTTGACCCCGATGACCCCGAAAAATTAATCAACAAAAAGAACACACCATCCCTCTTCCGTCCACCAAATCCCATCAAGATAGGCCTTACTGATCTATTTGACCCCCGATGACCCCGAAAAATTAATCAACAAAAAGAACACACCACCCCCTTCCCTCCACCAAATCCCATCAAGATAGGCCTTACTGATCTATTTGACCCCATATTTGACCCCCGATGACCCCAAAAAATTAATCAACAAAAAGAACACACCATCCCTCTTCCGTCCACCAAATCCCATCAAGATAGGCCTTACTGATCTATTTGACCCCATATTTGACCCCGATGACCCCGAAAAATTAATCAACAAAAAGAACACACCACCCCCCTTCCCTCCACCAAATCCCATCAAGATAGGCCTTACTGATCTATTTGACCCCATATTTGACCCCCGATGACCCCGAAAAATTAATCAACAAAAAGAACACACCACCCCCTTCCCTCCACCAAATCCCATCAAGATAGGCCTTACTGATCTATTTGACCCCATATTTGACCCCCGATGACCCCGAAAAATTAATCAACAAAAAGAACACACCATCCCTCTTCCGTCCACCAAATCCCATCAAGATAGGCCTTACTGATCTATTTGACCCCATATTTGACCCCCGATGACCCCGAAAAAATAATCAACAAAAAGAACACCCCATCCCTCTTCCGTCCACCAAATCCCATCAAGATAGGCCTTACTGATCTATTTGACCCCATATTTGACCCCGATGACCCCGAAAAATTAATCAACAAAAAGAACACACCATCCCTCTTCCGTCCACCAAATCCCATCAAGATAGGCCTTACTGATCTATTTGACCCCATATTTAACCCCCGATGACCCCGAAAAATTAATCAACAAAAAGAACACACCATCCCTCTTCCGTCCACCAAATCCCATCAAGATAGGCCTTACTGATCTATTTGACCCCATATTTGACCCCCGATGACCCCGAAAAAATAATCAACAAAAAGAACACCCCATCCCTATTCCGTCCACCAAATCCCATCAAGATAGGCCTTACTGATCTATTTGACCCCATATTTGACCCCCGATGACCCCGAAAAATTAATCAACAAAAAGAACACACCATCCCTCTTCCGTCCACCAAATCCCATCAAGACAGGCCTTACTGATCTATTTGACCCCATATTTGACCCCCGATGACCCCGAAAAATTAATCAACAAAAAGAACACACCACCCCCTTCCCTCCACCAAATCCCATCAAGATAGGCCTTACTGATCTATTTGACCCTATATTTGACCCCCAATGACCCCGAAAAATTAATCAACAAAAAGAACACACCACCCCCCTTCCCTCCACCAAATCCCATCAAGATAGGCCTTACTGATCTATTTGACCCCATATTTGACCCCCAATGACCCCGAAAAATTAATCAACAAAAAGAACACACCATCCCTCTTCCGTCTTCCAAATCCCATCAAGATAGGCCTTACTGATCTATTTGACCCCATATTTGACCCCCGATGACCCCGAAAAATTAAGAACAAAAAGAACACACCATCCCCCTTCCCTCCACCAAATCCAATCAAGATAGGCCTTATGGATCTTATTTGACCCCCGATGACCTTGAATGACCTCTGATGACCTTGAAAATTTATTCAGCAAAAAGAACACACCACTCCCCTTCCCTCCACCAAATCTCATCAATATAGGCCTTACTGATCTATTTGACCCCATATTTGACCCCGATGACCTCTGGTGACCTTGAAAATTTAATCAGCAAAAAGAACACACCACCCCCCTTCCCTCCACCAAATCCCATCAAGATAGGCCTTACTGATCTATTTGACCCCATATTTGACCCCCGATGACCTTGAATGACCTCCGATGACCTTGAAAATTTAATCAGCAAAAAGAACACACCACCCCCTTCCCTCCACCAAATCCCATCAAGATCGGCCTTACGGATCTTATTTGACCCCATATTTGACCCCGATGACCTTGAATGACCTCCAATGACCTTGAAAATCTAATCAGCAAAAGAACACCCCACCCCCTTCCCTGACATCAAGTTCCATCAAGATAGGCCTTACGGATCTCTAGATATCGCGTCACAACGCGTCTCAAAAGTTTTAAGCATATTTGACCCCGATGACCTTGTATGACCCCCGATGACCTTGAAAAATCAATCAGCAACAGAACGCACCACCCCCTTCCCTCCACCAAGTCCCATCACGATAGGCCTTACGGATCTCCAGATATCGCGTCACAAAGGTATTTCTTAGCACACGGCTGACGGCGGACGGCATACGGCATACGGCGGACGCCGGACAGAAATAGTGATAACATAGTCTCTTTCTGATTACATCAGGCGAGACAAAAATCATTACAATGCCTGATATCATTGAACTGTAATTTTGTAATGTTGTCATATTATAATAGTTTGTAAATGCCTCAAGCCCTCAAGAGGTGAAGTACCGCCTGAAACATGATAAAACTTTTTTGCTTGGCTGAACACATTATAGTATAACCTGATACATGCAGTAACCTTAACCCATAACCCAACACATCGACACCACAACATTTATTCCCAATATAACCCCAAACCACAACACTCCACAACTCACTGCACAACTCACTGCACAACTCACTCCACAACTCACCCCACAACTCACTCCACAACTCACTCCACAACTCACTGCACAATAGTTACAATAATAGTTACAATAGTTACAATAGTCACAACTCGCCCCACAACTCGCCTCACAACTCGCTCCACAACTCGCCGCACAACTCGCTCCACAACTCTCCCAAGTACAACTCTCCGTCTCACAACTCACTACTTAGTCGATGGCCTGGTTGTTGGATAGTCGGCCGGTGGCATTGTTACGGTTGATCAATACGGCACACACGCTTTACCTGTCATACTCTCCTGTGTTGAAAAGAAAATGTTAAAATGAAAGTCAGACTTGCCCTAACGTTTGGGATCATAACTTCCTTATTAATCAACCATTCTTAGCGTGTAATATCTCAAATTTAAGAAGAGAAATTTCTCAACAATTTTATAATGAAATATTTGTATGTAGGAGTTATACTTTTAGAGTTATCAGCATGTGTATTACCTGGTCAGTTACTTATTTTGATGTCTGTGTGCTGTACAATCTTGGTGACACATAAGTGATGCAGCACATCAAAAGGGGGACTTTAATTTGCTGGTGAAGTCAATAAGTTTATTATGGATGCTCTCAGAGCATTTTCTAAGCTTTAAAATGACACCATATGTATCAAAATTTATCAAGGCATTCATATTTGAAAATTGAGTGAAAATGACTCCTTAATTCTTATTATTCTATTTCTATCCGATTTCATCTATATCTTGTAAGTCCCCCCCCCCCCTCCTTTTTTGATGTGCTGCATCACATATTTCATCTTCATGGTTGTAGATGTCACATCACTGGTTGGAATGTTTTCCTACTTCAAAGTAACTTGTACCTGGAGTGGCTTACCAGGTCATATTTCACGGCATTACTGCATGCAGTCAAGTTTAATTTATGAATAGAATATCATTTTTATTTCAAATATTTAAGTCATTGGTTTCATTTTGTTATTGCATATTTTGCCTTTTTATGAAAATATTTACTGTTATTCGTAACCATTTGACAATTTTTAAATCATGTTTGAATTGCATAAGGCTTTAACTGTAAGATAAATTATTGTTAAAAATATCGATTTAAACAGTAACATATGCCCAGAAAGTATAATTTTCGAACCAATCAATGCATGCACACAAAAATGTGAATATTAAATAAAACAACTGCATGGGATCATCCAGGGACAGAATTTTGATGAGAATTGTTCAATTGATTCATGCAGAGATTTTTGTAAAGATTTGCTTGAATCAAAGTTGATTGTCATACACTTTATTAGTTTACACCCAGGCAAATAAACATTTGTTTTGCACAATTCTTTTTTTTACAAATCTTGACTGATTCTAGCTATGTGTGAGGAAATGTTGCCTCTGGCCTTCCGGAACAAACTTTTTTTGACGTGGATGGCTCAAAAATTGATGGAACTAATGTATTCTTTTAACTGAATATAAAATACTACAATATTGGGGTTTTAATAAATTTAACAGGTTGTACATAATATGGTGATTTTGCATATTTCTATTTGTTCATGCATGCTGGTTTTAGTGTACAGTCCATTCACTACCTCAAGTATGGGATCATTTGCTAATTGCAGTGATGTTACAGTGATTGTTGCAATACTAAAAATCATGTGAATCATTAAGTCTTTTTGAAATATGGCAGGCACCCTAACCCTAACCCAATGAGATAGATATAGGTGGAGCGCCCTGCTTGTCTAGAAAATGAAGTCAACAAACCAGAAAATAATTTTATGAAACTTTATCGTTTTACAAAATCAATCACATAAGTAGGTAGATGCATCTTCCATGCACATATTTTGGCCGAGAAGCCCGTATCAAGATTCAAGATTGACCGAAAAAGGGTTGATTTCCAGTGGTTTGAGTACCGTCTGCTCGCAACATTTTATTTAAGTTGCCGTTCTATTTGCAAATCCACTAAATTCAGTCGATTCATTCATGAACCGTTGCTGCAATTGGTCGCAAAACTGGCTTCATGCGACCACTTGCGGCAACAGGCCCTGAAATAATATTACTGATTTCAGAGAATTATTTTGCTGTCTTTTATTTAACACTGATATCTTATGTAGCTTAAACTAAGTAATTATGATATCCAAAACAAAAGTTGATAACTATTTCTACATTTCTAATGTATAACTGATTATGAATTCGGTATGTTTTGAAAGATTTGGCGTTACATCTGTAATTTTACACGATTTCGAGCGCGAGATTTAGGATTGCATTGTAAATGGGCTGGCAATGACCCTAGCTACAGTCAGCGCTCTACGTATATCTATCTCGTTGCCCTAACCCTAACTCTAACCCTTACAGTGATTGTTGCAATACTAAAAATCATGTGAATCAATAAGTCTTTTTGAAATATGTCAGGTACAAAAGGAGAGTGCATGCTTCCAGTTGGGTAATATTTTGCGCTGTCAAGAGATTACCCAAGTGAAAGCACGCCCTCTCCTTTTGTGCCCTCCATACTTCAAATAGGCTTATTGTTCTACAGTCTGTTTCACTTTCATGAGACAAAGATAGCCTGCATCATGTTGATTGCAGTGCTAAAAATCCCCACCCCCCCCCCCCCCCCCAACTCAACACAAAAGTTGGTAACCATGACTGTTCTAAAAATCGCAGAAAAAGGGGTATATTTTCAATTGTCAGTGCTGACAATCATGAAAATAGGGGGTATTTCATGAATTATTCTCTGCAAAATTCTTCAAAAAAGGGGTATTTTAGAAAGAGGAAAAAACAAAAAACATCACAGTATGGATTTAATCATTTGATTAGAATATGGTGACAACCCAAATAACCCATTTGGGGTTAGTGGGGTACACCAGTTTATAACACAGGACCATAAATGCCTGTTACTGTTGGGAGCAACAAGTTTTTATCTATTTAATGTATAAAGTGTCTTTGAAAAGGGGTGTTTGAAATGATAGTCATTGAAAACCAAAAAAGGGGGTATTTTTCACCCCAATTTTGTTCTCGTTTTTGCCAAAAAAGGGGGGTTAAATTGTTGCAAAGGGGTACTTTGAAAAGATGAAGAACAGTCATAGTTACCAACTTTTGTGTTGAGTTGGGGGGGGGGGGGGGGGGGCTGGGAAAAATCCGGTACAGCATCTGAGTGAGAATGATGACACTATGCCTTTCACTGATTGCAGTAGCTTTAAGGTCCGTTCTTACTCCCGTCGTTGCGCATAGCAGTTTCAACTGTTATCGGGCGACGTCGGCCGATGGGCAATGATGCGAGTATGAACGGACCTTTATGGTGATGCTGTCCTCTTGAGGAAGCGGAATTGACATAAGTCGTGATCAAGGCATTGTTTTGAATTGCAAGTAAGCAGTGTAGTGACCATGTCACTAAATGTTACAAGTCAAATTTTGATGTGTGAATGTGATCCAAGTCTTCCTCAATTTTCATGACGTTATATGTGACCTATATGTGACCGTATAAGAGATGTTGGTCAGTTAAGTATAACCAAAAATTGGTTATACCTATGAGTAAGATATTCATGAAATCCCCAATATTAAACCTATTGAAAAGCTAAAGTAATTCAATAGGTGTTATAATCAGTTCAACAACTCCCCCATTAGTTTGATATAAACCATGCTGCTATGGAAAACCAGCACGCCAATCGAACCGCACCACGCAGATAATATGTTTACGCGATTGCAGTGTCTGTTTACATCGACTTTTGAAACTAAAAGGAAATTGATAATTATTTTAATTTTGTCTTTTTTAGTGTTAGGGTCTTTGAAAATAGTTTGAATGAAATTGTTAAAAATGAAGGTACAATTCAATTATGTTCTTATTTGCATTGTATATTTATGAAATTGCGTAATTAAACAATTATCAAGGTTTGTTTGTGACACCTGGTATTTTATGGAATGTTACTTATATAATATGCTGCAAACTAGTTATCATGTAAAAGCAACAGGGAGGCAAAAGGTGAGATGGAGGTGGAACAGTCAAGGTATCTTTTGTTCTCAGTTCTTTTTAATAGGTATGTGTGGTCAGCAATTATACGAGGGTCAGTCAGTAAGTAATGAAAGTGATCATGGTATGGAACGCATGGGTTATTCTATTGAGGGATAATGTAATCAATACAAAGTATGAACCTTTGTCTTTCAAACAATACACTTTTGGATTTCTAAGTATCAACTATGACGTCATAGCATTAGCGTAAACTGAGTACACTTGGGACACTGCCTGAAATTGGTCAATATTTGGCTGGATATGTAATAGGTTGTAATATGAGTTGTTTGAAACATTTGCATGTATCTCGGCAATGCAAGCATAGAAACAGATAACAATTGGTGCATAGTTAGAACACATAATAATCTCTGTTTCACAGATTTTTTTAGATCCGAATTCTTTAATACAAACAAGAAGGGACCATCTCAAATACGCTTTTATTAAGCGAAATCCGCAACAATAAACCTTAGAAAACAACAGATGATAAAGAACAATGGCGGGATTATAATTGAGTAAATTGTTGTGGGATGTAAAACAATAATAGTGGGCATTTCAAAAGGAGCTGATCATAAAATTTCCTTAAACCATTGAAATTATGTGACGATAACTTTAACAGTACACATCTACACTGTTAGAACGGTTGGGTAAAACTTTACCCAAGTTGGGTAAAGTTTTACCCAACCGCTGGGTGCTATATCAACAACCCTTTTTCTGGGTAAACGTGTTACCCAACCCCGGTTGGGTAACAGTTACCCAACATAATGGTAATTTTTTTACCCTAATTCTGGGTAATTACATTTTACCCAATGATATTGGGTAATTATTTTACCATTTTGTTGGGTAATAACATTTTACCCAGTAATATTGGGTAATTATTTTAACATTTTGTTGGGTAAATTTGGGTAATATAATTTTACCCAGTAATATTGGGTAATTATTTTAGCATTTTGTTGGGTAATAGAATTTTACCCATGCCTATTGGGCAATTATTTTACTACATTATTGGGTAAGCCATAGCCATTTGTTGGGTAGTATATTTGATTTTAGCCATTTGTTGGGTAGTATATTTGATTTTACCCATGTATACATGTTTATTTTCAAAAGACTGCGTTGCCTGCACCATTATCAGGTTAAAGCGTTAAATTTGTTAGACTTAGAGAACAGTGATAGCCCTACATCCATGGTTGCAGTATATAGTATTACTGCATGGTAATACACAATAGTTGGCATAGCGTAGGCCAACACTGCGTGCTTGCAACTTACGGTCGGACGGAATTCAATGAATAAGCTTATCTAATTTTCGCTAAAAGCTACGACTGTCCTCTAGCGTATTTACTGCTCTACCTGAACATCTTGTAGACAACACAATATTAGAATATAAATATGTTATTTTACCATGAAAAACCTTCAGTAGTTCCTCCCCAGCCAGCGCCGGTTTACCAGTCACCAAACCGGCCATTTTGTTTTTGTAAATCATGCGGTTGATCGCGGTGACCAATAACAGCTCGTCCAAGATACCACGTGACCTTAGTAGACCAACGTTGGGCAAAATCCTTTTTTACCCAACCCTGTAACACCCCTGATTACACAACTAATAGGTAAAACAGATGAAAAAAATATTACTCAACCGTTGGGTAAAATGATTTTTGCCCAACCCGCATTTGTTTGACCAATACTGGGTAAAGTTTACCCAACCTGACTTTACCCCGTACTATTTTACCCAGTGTTCTAACAGTGTAGTAGCTCCAAAGATAGCAGTAACAAGAGAGGTTGTGGTAGCCTCTTTCCTTTTATACTACGCATTTCAAATTACACAGGGATTAAAGTTATTGTCTTTTGTATCATAATTATGCGAAAAAAATCGGGATCTAACTGCTTCTGATGTCATGTTATGCAATCTTCTTACCACATGTTTCATTTAAATAATTCAAATTTACCGCCAAATAATTGATTTAGCAGTGTCCCAAGTGTACTAACTTTAAGCTAATGCTGTGACGTCATAGTTCATACTTAGAAATTCAAAAGTGTATTGTTTGAATAACAAAGGTTCATACTTTGTATTGATCACACTAGCACTTAATAGAATCGCCCATGCATTCCATACCATGATCTCTTTCATTACTTAATGACTGACCCTCGTAGAGAGGGTTGAATAGGACAAGTTATCATCACTGAGTGATAGGGGTATTATGAATTGCTCAAAGGCTCAATGGTAGGCCTACCCTAAAAATTATTTTTATGTATTCAAATTTTGGTCTCGTAGACTGTTTTACAATGCAAACATATCCTGTGAGCTGTTTTTTTAAATTAAATGATAAGTATTAAAGTATATTATGTTACGAACACTGAAAGTAAAAATGCAATAAATGTGTTTTGAGGGTTTTCTGGAATTTATGATTGAAGTGTGAAGGTTACCCAAAGAAACTGATAAACCAGGCAAAACAAGGTGTCTGAAATGATGCTCATACCCCAGGGGGGGGGGCACTCAACTTTTTTTAGGGTAGGGGTGTGCCACCCATGGTTTCAAAAAAAAAAGGGGGGGGGGGGCTACAGAACTGAACTGAGTGGATTTTATGACAAAAAAAGGGTCTTAGGAACTGATTTTTTTCAAAAAAGTAGGTCTTTAGAACTGGCCTATAGTTCAATTTTGATAAGCAAGAATGCAAATATTCGATTTTTTTGTTTTTGTTTTAGAGCGCACAATTTTCAAAGAATTGGGGCTTTAGAACGCAAAATTTCGCGATTTTTGAATTTTCAATAAAATTGGGGTCTTAAGAACTGATGAAGGCTCAAAAGGGGGTCATATGTAGCATGTATGACAGAGCGTAAAAAAGGGGGTCTTTTCCAATGTCAGTGCCCCCCCCCCCTGGGCTCATACTTGTATCAACTTTCAATATGAGCACACCCTAAGTTACTGCTTCATTCTTGAGATGAAAACAAAAATGTTGAAGAGTTTTATAAAGAAAATACAGTAAACATCGACTGTATTTAGATTAGTTTGATATCCGATCATTTACTTTGTTTTTGGTCTCGTAGACTAATTTACTGCAAACTATTTATCATGTAAAAGCAACAGGGAGGCAAAGGTGAGATGGAGGCGGAACAGTCGAGGTATATTTTGTTCTCAGTTCTTTTTAATAGGTTTTACATGATAAATAGTTTGCAGCATATAAGTAACAAAAGTCCTTACAAAGGATAGGCTCCCGACAGATGGAATAAGTAACATTCCATGTACACAAAACACTGCTTTGGTTCATTGCTTTCTTTCAAAATTTCAGTGTTAACTTCTGGATTTTATTTTTAAAAAGTAGGGTATATTATTTCCTTTTTGATTTCTTTATACTTGTCAATTTTGCTGGCCGGTAAATTGATGGTTGTTTGATATCTCCATCGGTTTAAATCAGGACTCAAAACAAAACTCCATCAGTTTAAATCAGGACTCAAAACATTCTTATTCAATTCTGCTTATGACTGCTAATATCAACTGCTTTGATTTTTACATTTTGTTTGCCATGCTATTGTTATTGTTTTTCATATTCAATTTGTAATTGTAATTGTTTTTGGTCATAATTTTAGCACGTAACCATTTTTGGTTGTTTTTTGTCCAGCGCAAGTTTGTACAGACTATGTTTTTTCCCCCTTTCTTTCTGTGATTTCCACTGTACTGTATTGTTTTTCTTGTTTGTTCATCGCACCTTGTATTATGACTTGTTTCTAGATAAATGGTGCATTAATGCTTATTTATTATTATTATTATTATCTGAAGTAGAAAATATCACAATTTTAGTATTTGATGTGATTTTATTGGATATTTGCAATGCTATATTTAGTAGAAAACCCCATTTTAAATGAATACTTATCTAATCCAGCACTCGGACAAATAATGCACTTTAGAAGTTTTAACATCACTCATTGTAATAAGTATGCCATAAAAATAGATGTAGGAGGATCCGAGGATGAATGATTTAAATTTGGTGGTAAATCTTCAATAAACATGAAGACAAAGATAGGTGCTTCGATTGCTGGCCTGATTTTCAGCTTTATGTTTTCTACTCTACATGAAGGGTCCTTAAAATAGTCATATTCCAAAGTTTGAGTTGTATAACTCCAATGGTTCTTATTTTAGAAGCACAAAGTGACATGAACTTTGCCCATTGAGTAGTACACAAACTCGTCGGGTGGTAAACCACCTTTGGCAGTAATTCACTGCATTTTGGCCTCTAACGTCTTAATGGAACATATCTTGCGCCAAAGATTTTACAGAAATAATGAGAGAAATATGGGTTTCTTCTAATATCAAAATATGTTGATGGGTAAAAAAAAGAAGAAGCTTAAGTGATCGGAACATCGACCTTTAAAACAGAATAATATAATGGACATTATGTAGCATTTTACTTTTTATTCACAAGAAATATCATTCAAAACCGGCAGCCATCTTGTAAATTATGGATCTTAGATGTTGTATAATTCAAAACTATTTCTTGGAAACCAAATGACGATGCATTTAATATTCATCTTTTATCAGTATGATAACAACATTATTTCTGTTAATAAGAATAGCAGCTTTCAAGCATGGCTAATAGTACTCACAAATCTTATGCAAACTAGCATTTGTTTCATCCACATTCATTCTCATTTGCATGTCTGATACAAAGTATCTGCCTAAATCAAGTAACACCCTAATGATATATGTACCGCTGCATGGTGGGGCCAGCATGAAATTGTATTTTGTATTTGGAAGAGTCTACATATCCTTTGTATTTTGCATTCGGAAGAGTCTACATTTCCTTTGTATTTTGCAGGCAGTGACTTTCAAATATCTGGCTCTGGCCAATCCTTCAGACCAATTGACCCGTAATGTCCCTGGTATAATCAGGGAGGTGTAACATCTCTCTGGTATAATGAAGTGAAACGCAAGCGTATCTGTTGAATAATGATAAAATGCATTTGCTGTGGACCTGAGATAATCGTCTCAGCTGTGGACAGTTAACATTTGTGACTATTTTAAAATCACCAATGTGGCAAAAGCCCGGCCCGCGCAAATGTGATTTCCTCAAAAGGTATAGTTTTAGCATGGACTTATCAGACTTAAGTTAAAGTCCATGGTTTTAGGTTCGTGTGTTCTCCGTGATTGCATGAATACCAGCGACATGTACAAGTAAAATTGTCATATGGACTTATGCTATATTGGGGCCGGGGGAAGCGCGTGCGCTAACCAACACCTTGTAAATGATATGTAAAAGATTTTAAAATATACACTAAAAGCTCCTCCACATTGTCAAATGCCTTCCATAAGACACAGAAAGCCATGTTATTACCATACCATCACGCCATGAACTTATCAGACCATGATCAGACCATGGACTTATCATGATCAGACCAAGGAGTTATTATGATAACTCCTAACTCCTTGATCGGACCATGAACACGCCTACTCGCCATTATATTTTTCAAGGTAAAAAGGTATACACATATGAATGGCTTTCTTGACTTCCGAAAGGCATAAACTTCACGTTCATAATTGTATTGTTGTAGTGACAATTGTTCACACTTCATTAATTCATATTCATTGGTAACAAATATTAATAAAACGCCCAACAAATTGATTGTTTGGAGTTCGTGTGATCAAGGAGTGATTGTGAAACTACACAAGTACACGTGTGCGTTTATCCTGCTGAGCAACCTTATAGCTTTGCTGCTTTGGAAACGATAAATTTTTGTTTCGAGTAGATCGATTTCCCACGATTTGCATACAAATACAATTCCTGGTTATTCAGGTTAGGTGCGTGCATAATAATGTATTCTTGTCCAATCATATCCGTTCCTGCGACCGCACCTCCGACACGCCCACTTGTTTATGTTTAGACTTGTACAAGTCATATTCGATTCAGAAAATTCGTGTTTGCTTTGTCTTCATCATTCGTCCGTCCTTTTTTTTTACTTGTGATTTTTTTATTTTTTTATTTTTAATTCATCAATCGAATTACTTTTGTATGAAACCGAATCATGATAAGTTATTTATTTATTCGAAGAAAATTCATGGGAAAATGCGTTGCTCCAGTTATGATTTTGCAGTTAGATTAACCAAAAACAAAGACTGCGATCAGCCTAATAAACCAGCCTTTTAACTGGATGAGACTAGAAAAGACTGGTCCTGGCAAGCTGCCGATTCATTTTAGTACGCAGATACTTAATCACAATGCACACATGTGGCGTGTTAGCCGGCCGGTAGGCGTTGCCATATGTCGCCATTTGTTTATCGTTAATCCAACACTCGGGAGCGGGATACCCGCCTTATTACTATAGTATTCTGGAGGTGGAAGACCTTTCCATAATATAATAAGGGGGCTGGCATTTTCTTCGGAAGGGGGCGGGGGTCCCAAAAATGTGGATAGACCCAGACAATTTTTTCATGACCCCCCTATCCTAGTCTGCTTTAGTATACCTTTTTCCTTGTACCGATAGAGGGCTCACTCCCCATGGACCGCTCCCCATCCTCTGATCTCACCCCGGGAAAAAAAGTATTTGGTCAGTTCTCGGATGGGAAGTATCAGGGGGTGTTGTTCGATTGTGTGACAGTGAAATTATACAAGGCATACGAGTAGACTACCCCTATCCAAGAGCTGCATATTTTTATGACCCCCCTACCAATACAGTCCATTATTTTGTGACCCCCCACCCCCAACACACATTTCAGAAATGAAATATCAAGTCAAATTTAATACCTTTCAATGTTTTGATAAATTTGTGACCCCCCCATTTTCAATGAAATAATTTTATGACCCCCCCTGTTTTCATGTCAAAAAAACTATGACCACCCCCCAGTATATTTGGGACCCACCCCCTTCTGAAGAAAATGCCAGCCCCCTAAATGTAATCATAAATGCAATAGTGGAGAAGAAAAAACGGGGAAAGGAAGGGTTTGTAGTAATAGTAAATAGACTGACTGATGAGGACTCACTCTATTTATTCCAAGGGAGGGAGGGAACTCCTCCCCGGGCGGACATTTTTTTAAATGTATTTATTTTAAGCTATTTTTATAGAACATGTATAAACACACTGACTGTAAGTGTAAGTGTAAATAAAGCTATAAAGATACAGCGATTGAACTTACTTAGTTTTTATAAAAACAGTCTGTAATGAGGCCAAGTAAAAAAAAAGAAAAGAAGAAGTTTCGCGTCCCCGCCCGCTTCCTTTTTTGAGGCCGCCTGCATTTATTTATTATATTTTTATTAAAAAAATGGGGGTGGGGGGTGGGGGGGGGATGGTTTTTGTTCTTCTTTTTTCTTTTCTTTTCTTTTTCCCCCATTTTGGGGGGGGGGGGGGGGTGTTTTAAAAAAAAATCCTGTAGGGTGTGCTTAAACCATTTATTTAGTGCAGACCAACATATTTTGTTTTGTTTGTGATAGGATTGGCAAATTGCCTGAATTTCAACAGCTTTTAACAGATAATTTTACATATACAACAAATATTTATGTACACATAATGTGTTACAATGTTTCAATTGCATGCACGATCTATATTAGAAAAGTAAATGAATATTACCCAACAAGGAGCATGTGATGTGAATGAACATACAGCATAATAATAATATTGAACGTCTTATTTTCGGGTGATGCAAGAATTGCACTCACTATAAAAATATTGCACTCGTCTCCGACTCGTGCAATTTTTTTTTATAGCGAGTGCAATTATAGGCTTGTATCACCCTCAAAATAATAAGCCACTCAATAAATGGCTTTATGAGTAGCCGGAGTTGGGGGCGGTGCATCACGTCGCACTGCCTACATACCGTAGTTGGGAATAGAGACGAGCCATGTAAATAAATACGCTTCGACGTCAAACGCTGCGGTCGATCAAGCTCGATAGTGCAGCAAGTGTGTGGGATCCAGAACGACCGATAACAACAACTTACAGAAAACAAGAAGCAGCTGATGATGACTCACGCGATTCATTATTCATTCTGAGAAATGCTACCGACAAATCTTTGAAACATTTTTACTATACCGATTTAAAAAAGAACATTAGTGACCAGAGAAAGCAGAAGCGCGCATCACATTCGATTTTGTACAAAGCAGAATAGCCGATCGAGTTGTGAGTTACAAAACGAGAAGCAAAACGAAAGGCATCAGACATCGTTCAATTTCAAGGATTGGATCAGAAATTTGACCTTTACAAATTTTGTTCAGTGGCAGGAGGAAACAAAGGCCGACAATACAAATTGTGAAATCAGCAGAAAAACGTCGGACAACTTTGACCAGATTTTCAGATCATTCCAAGCTCAAGCTTTTAAAAGCTGAACCCAGAAATCAAGGTTTTGACTTGAGAGATAGCGGATAATTGAACATTAATTTACCGAGATGGCTGGGCGTTTATTGAATGGAGCTGGAGCAAATGCGGCACGGCTGTTAAAGATATCAGGGCGAAACAAATCGCTTAACCCAGCAGTTTTACAGACCATACCAGCAAAAGACAGATCAACAGGTAAATATATTTTCTGTTTTATTTCTCTTCGCGGTTTATCCGAGTCTAAAAACTTGACACTGTTTGATGATTGATGGGAACGATAATGAAGTGCTAAAAAATAACATGAATAGAGACACGGTGGTCGGTGTAGGTTTGTAAGATTGTTGAGTCAATAGCGTTTATGTCAATGATTGTAACTATTTATATGTATGGGGCGATCAACATTGAAGATAAATTTTTATAATTGGAACGAAAAAGTCTAGAGGTTGAGCCATTTAAAAAAGAAGAAGTTGAGGTTCCAGGTGCTATCGCATTCTTGGAATAGGCCTACTAACTAGGTCTATAAATAAGCCTAGGCTACACTGTGAGTAATGTTTAACAAAGACACGTTGGAAATTATTATAACCCTAATCCCACTACATCTTTATTCTTACAAAAATCATTCAGCCAGAAACTATCTTCTCCAGGCAGCCCTTCTCCATGCGCGTGCTGCTGCATTGACTCGATTACGTCACCTACCACAGGCGTATGTGGGCAGGAAGTTGCTGCCCGCATAGCCTATGCGCTGGGAGCTTAGCTCAGTCGTTAGGGGCACAGACTTTGGTGCGGATGGTCCCGGGATCGAGTCCCGGTGGGTGCTCGGTGATTTTTCGGGTTAGACAAAATCATACTTTCCCCCCTCCCCCGATACACACAAAAACATAGCCGTGGGAGTTAGGGATAAGGAACCATGAAAATATGTTGCTGCAAGGCTAGCTCTGAATTCTGTTCCTAGCTCTCTGTACTGCAAGGCAATGAATATTATAAGCCTAACATTGTTAAATGTTATTCATCACTTTCACAATTGGCCGTAGCATACCCAAAATCACAGTCTGTGGTATGTGCATGTGTAACCAGATGTATTTTTGACAATACCATTGATAATCATCTTTCTGCCTGCAATGCAATTTTCTTAACTTTTTCTTGATCTTGACAATTTTCTAACTGTCATTGTTTATCTGTAGTGGCTTGCCAAACCTAAACATGATCAGCAAAACATTTGGCAAACTAATTATTGAACGAATCAGTTCACACTAGGCCCTAGGGGTAGGTTATACACCGCTATGAGATACGTGATTGATACATGTATCACTCTAGCGTAGTGCGGGGAATTGGGCATATTTTCAAGCATACGGCACAAGTGTGCACGCATTTGGACTTCATCACGCAGTACGCTATTCCACAATTGTTCGTTCATAAGTTATTGGATTAATGAGCCTTTTCAGATTGGCCTGACGATCGATCTTTGGACAATTGATCGTCCTTTTGAAGGTGCAATAATAGTCGTTATGACGATCGATCACTAAAAATGTGCCACCTCTTTATGCAAATCCAATGATTTTAAAATGGCTGAATAAGTCTCCACTTCACAATAATCAAAACAAAAATATTGTCGATCACAGCGTATACGATTCCCCATCGTCCCATGCGACTGGTGCGTAACCGCTTCATTCACGATGACAAGGGCGCAGTAAAACCGGAAGATGTGACTTGTTAACAAATAGGTAATTGACCAATCGCAGGTTCTAACAATAAGACACCACACCACGTTGCGACTGTTTTGGAACGCACTGCATGCAAGGACAGGCTCAACCTTTGTAATGATCCCGAGCGCTCGGATCATGACGCTGTGATCGACAAATCTTTGTTTTGATTATACATGTAAAACTAATAGCAATGATCGACCAACCACAGATCGATCGTTGGGCCAGTGTGTAACAGTAATCAATGACTATTTTCAGTGGTTTCACCCAAGGAGGCTGAAAGTGAATCGGAGCTGTCGATGCCACCATGTGATTTCATTCCAGAACAATACAAGGTAAGCCACTCCCTAATTAAAAAAAATCAAATTGTTATTGTGCAACTATACTCGTGTACATTGTAAGTCTTGTTTAAGTCGCATCGCATCTGTATTGCACCCATATAAGTTTTTGCCAAGCCTGCATGGAAATAGGGTCTTGGTCATTATAACAAATTTTAGTAACATAGCATAATTCTAGAAATGTATAGTCTACACATTTGACATTACAATTGCTCCCAATATAAAGGTTAACTCAATACATATGCTGAAAATTAGGAATCTTGAACTTTCAGAATAACGACTCATTTCATGTTTAAATATATGGCTGTGTTATTCATAATATTAATGACTTCTAAAGTTTGGACCAATGACCCTCCACCTTTCACACAAAATGTTGTTAAACATTAAACATCGGACTGGTTAAAACTACTCGCATCTAAGACACACCAACATGATACAAACCCCTGTGAAGCAATGCCTACATGTATATATTGTAGGCCTATAGTTCATAATTCAAATGTGACGTCAGAATGCCACGTGCCATGTCATATGACTATGTCAGGTGACATGTTTTCATGTTTTTAGAAAAGGTCATCCATGTGGATTGAAAAGGACTCGGGAGTGTCTGATCCTGATGTCATACTTCATACGTCATCACCATATTGCAGGCTTGATGCATGGAGTTAAATTCCTGCAAGGGACTGAGTTACGTCACCATGATAAGAATCTCAGCAATGCCATTCATGAATGATGGTTAGAAAAGGGCTTTCACCGTTCATTCATCTCCACTTTCCACCATCGTGATCATGTAAACAATTAGCAGATGTTGCAGGAAGCAAGTCCCTCCCACTATCTTTAGGTGATATGAGAACTTTTTCAAAATACTATCACCAACTAGAAATATGCATGTTCATCTGTCGCCTGAAGTTGGCGTGAGATGATCACATGTGCAAAATTCCCATGTGATAGGAATTTCACCCTTTCGATCATAGAAAAGTTGGGCATCACAAGTGCATGACTGAAAACAATGCTGAAATCACCCCCTTCCTGCCTCCTTTGACACACTCGGACACGAGTATGTATTTCATCAACAGATGGCGATCAAGAAACACTGCTAATTTATTGAGATTAATTATTTATCTTGTTTGGCTTGTAATTATTCTTTCAAACCAACTCATTAAATGGACACGATTAGTGTTGAATATTTTTGTAAAATTAATTTACTTCAGAATTCAAGATTTAACATTTAAAATGACCATTATTGTTGTTTCCTCTATGTAAATATGGTTCGTGTTATGTATCATGCATACTGCAGGGGGGACACTGTCTGATGTAAAATGCTGATCGCGGCTATTGCAGGGGGACACTGTCTGACGTAAATATGCTAATCGCGGCTAGAACAGCAATTTTGAATCAACGTTTTGTTGTACAAAGAGGGTTGATTTTTCTTAATCCTTATAAAGTTATATAGGTGTAAGTTCATGTAATACAATTGTAAAAATAGACCAATCCCAGTTTTTATCATAATTGAAGGCGCAGCCTCCAACACATCTCTTAGTGTCCCTTTAATGAACCCACACCCATAAGCCACAACATCTCTGGCCATATATCATGGTGCCACTTAAAGGGACATTAAGTGGTGTTGAAAAGTTTAAATGTTTAAAAATTTACTTCAGAATTCAAGATGAACATTAAAAATCGCCATTATTGTTGTTTCTACTAACAAAAAACACAGCAAAACTAGATTAAAACAATATCATCGCTATTTATTGAAAAACGCCCTCTATGCAAATATGGTTCGCGTTATGTATCACGCGTACTGCACGGGGATACTGTCGGACGTAAAATGCTGGTCCCGCGGGATAAGCATTTTTTGAATCGACGTTTTCTTGTACAAAAAGAGCTGATTTTTCTTAATCCTTATAGGTGTAAGTTCATACATGTAATACAATTATAAAAATAAACTAATCTCAGTTTTTATCATAATTGAGGGCGCTGCCTCCAACACATCTCTTAGTGTCCCTTTAATAGTAGTAATTGTAGAGTGAAGCCAATTTTTTTCTGCATTTTTCAGCTATCACAAAGCCTTAAAACATGAAATTGTTCATGGCTATGTAACACTTACTTAATAGTCCCCTTGCCTCGTATCTATTTGATTATTTTCAGCACATGTCATATGACAGAGCCAGACAGGTTCGATCAGAGAAGTTAAGCCCCGGCCTGGTAACTTACTACAAGAAGCCTATTATGATACACCAGGGTCATATGCAGTGGCTCTTTGACACAGAGGGCAAACGCTACCTAGATCTATTTGCTGGTATAGTTACTGTTAGTGTTGGACATTGTCATCCGTAAGTATTTGATTGAGTTGGGTAGACAAATAATGTTGTTACGCATCCATGTACAGTCCAACCCCAGTTATCCGGACATGATGGGACCAAGCAACGGGTCGGATAAGTGGAAAATCTGGATAAGCGAAGTATGTGTGCATCTGCATCGACTGTCCTGAAGCATCCAAATTTGGACAACAGAAGGGTTCTGGATGGGGGTATTTACAGTGACAATGTATAATGTAAGCACTAAAAACAGCACTACCAACATCAAAATACGGCCTTCAAATGCTTCCATAGTGTGAAAATCAGGTGATTAGGCTGTAAAAAACCTTATTTTCTTTGGGATCATTCAGCCGGATAAAAGGGGTCAGATAATTGGGGTTGGACTGTACTTGACTTTCTCAAAAAATATACATGTACATGTAATATCTAGGCAATATAGGCATTCATGACTAATTAGTTTAGTACAGCATCCATGCTGCACTCTTCAGATGATGGCCTTCGACGTTATAAACTGTATACTATACTCTGTTTGGCCATCTCGAGACAGTGACGTAACCGCGTATTCTACTAATTGCATCACATAACGCGCGCGCATACTCACGGCGCTGGCGTACAGACACGAGGGTTGAAAGGCGGAAGATACACACGCGTGCGTAAAAGCTGCGCCTGTTCAGTTACGTCACTGTCTCGAGATGGCCAAACAGAGTATAGTATCTACATAACGTAATGTAAATTTATGAAAATGACCAGTTAATTAAAAAAAATACTGTCTTTATGAGATCTCACAATTACACATTTTGGTAGAACAAAAATCTGGGCAAATTAAATGAATGCGAATCAAAAAGTTTTAAAGAAAGGTTGTCATTAAAAAACCCACCAATTATCAATAATGCTGAGTATTGCAAACACTGGTTTTATTGTCACTTTTAGAAGTATTGTATGACTCTTCGGCCTGATAATGAAGGTGAAAAAACTGACACATTCGATCAATTCCAGTTGAAATGTTTTTAAACAAATTAAATTTACCATCAAAAGTTCAAAACTCTGATCTAGGCACTCCCTGATTCAATTAACCCTAACCCTACTACACCACACGGCAACAACACGGCCAGCCTGTTTTTATAACCCGGCGTGCAAGTTTTTTGGCTATAAAATGGACGGACCCCTATATACGAGGCGAAATATACTGAGCCGAGTAGCCGTGGTGTAGTGGAATAGAAATGGGCTTTGGTGCTGGACGTCCGTGGTTCAAATCCCGGTGGGGGGTCGGGTAACCTTTCTGGTGAATTTTCTATGTCGGAAAAAAAATCTGTTGCAGTGTGGTGTATAGAGTTAGGGTTAAAGGGGGTATCCAGCAAGCGTCACATTGTGCATTATATGTTAGAAAAATAATTATCGAGCCCAAAGGCTGTTGACATACAGAACAAAACATCATACCTAATAAGAACCACTAAAAATTCACAGTAATCGAAAGTCCGGGTATCAATAATGACGTCATGATTATTGGTGTACACAGTTACGCAATGCATTGTATTTAACTATGACTTCATTGATACCGGGACTTTCGATCACCGCAAATTTTTATAAATTGCATGTTGAGATATGACAGTTTTTATTCGTTTTATGGTAATAAGTATGATGCTTTGTACAATATAACTCCGTGATGTGTGCTTGATTATTATTTTTCTAACATATAATGCACAATGATGTGCTTGCTGGACACCTCCTAGTGTAACAATAACGTATTACGTTAACCGGTGCACTCTGCACTTACAATTACATTGAATTATGGTACGTACTACTGATTTTACTGAAATTTTAAATTACCTCGTAAGTCCTTACCTGTGCACTTCCATTGAATTATGGTGAGTACCGGTACTACTGATATTACTTAATTTTAAATTGTAACATTTTTAGGGGTAAATTCTTTAATTTGAATAAGAATATTTATGATGAATAATGATTTTTTGGGATAGCAATGAAATCCTGTATATATATACGAGGGGGTATCAAAAAGTTCTTGACATCACCCAGAAGTGAAGAAGCTATATCGATGAAATTTCGTCAGTGTAATCACTGGTCCTTAAAAACATTATGGTGCAAAAATGGTCTCATAAGTAGGTTTACTTTTTATACAGGTGGCGCTAGATGCCAAGGCCATGTAAATCAATGACGTCTTCCAACGGTGATGTGTACATGGTAAATTATAATGGTCCAATAACTGATTTTTGTAGGATGCCTTCCAGAAGAATATTATTCTCAGATTTAAAAAAAAATGTTGTCATTTGTCACTCGTAGGTCTCAATTTATCTCTGTTTATGACAAAAAATTTAAACCTCATACTCCTCTGGAAGGCTACCCACAAGGATCCGTTTTTGGACCATTATCGTTTACCATGTACACAGCACCGTTGGGAGACGTCATTGATTTACATGGCCTTGGCATCTAGCGCCACCTGTATAAAAAGTAAACATACTTATGAGACCATTTTTGCACCATAATGTTTTTAAGGACCAGTGATCACGCAGACAAAATAAGTTTGGATATGATCTTTTGAATCCCTCTTTTTCAAAACCTTAACATGCTTGTTTGACTTAGTGGTATTTCATGGTCTACAAAG
This sequence comes from Ophiura sarsii, assembly GCA_035610835.1. Taxonomy (NCBI): domain Eukaryota; kingdom Metazoa; phylum Echinodermata; class Ophiuroidea; order Amphilepidida; family Ophiuridae; genus Ophiura; species Ophiura sarsii. Next base: position 59,378,844 of record CM069458.1, on the reverse strand, counting down.
TTAAAAACAACTTTTTGTTGCTATGCATAAACCGTGGGCAGTTTGTTTGATTTCCGTGATTAGTGTGATTTCAAGCAAAAACGAGATCAAACCCGTGGGAACTGACACGTGAAATCCGGCACTCAATTAAAAATATCTATTTTTCAAGGGACATTAATAAATAAATAAGTGTTAAATTGAAATAAAAATACGAGGTAAAAAACAAAAACAAGGAAAGGGCATACAAAAAAAACCCAGTGTAAGTTCTCTAAAAATCCACAGAATTGGCTTGTTGGACAAATACCGCGGCTGAAATATCATTTCCGCGATTTTATGGTACAATTTCTCAAAACCGTGGTCAGGTATGAAATCCGTGAATTACACCGTGAAATCCGTGTTCACAGATTCTGCCGAACCCTGGCTATACACACGAATGGTTTCTATTTTCTAGATGGGGGTCCCTGGGAATTCATGGTCTAGACAGTTGAAAACAACTTTATGAAGCTTTGAGCTTCACTGGATATACCGGTAATGATCCATCATCAACAATGCCGCCCTGCATATATAGCTAGACTTGGTGCATCAATTCTACAATGTCAAGGCTAATGGTTTTGTTAAAATGTTAGGGTTGAAGGACAGCGAGAGAAAATGTGACAACTCATTTTCCATGTTTGTAAAGAGTGCGGCCTTGCATACAATATGGAAAATAAGTTGTCACGTACACACGGCCCGTGCATAGATGTGTTGATAATTAGTTGGTAGTTGTTTTCTTAACCTTAAAAAACAACATAATGTTGACTCGGGTTCCATGTTTTGTTAGAATAAAGATATAATACATAAGGCTATTTTTTTTAATAAAACAGCAACAGAAGTGGTCTTTTGTAGAATGTAATCTAATATTTTCACCTGTTTTTAATGGAACAAAATATTCTACCAAATTTTGAGTAATCTATGAACCTCATACACAATTATTCTAGGCTCTTAATTCTGATCCCATGATGATGACCCACCCTTTCCTCACATGCACATTTTGATCCTTTTTTTTAGTCAACTTTATTTCTTTGGCAGGGCTTAAAATAAGGACAAATCTCGGCTGCATTTTTGGCAACGATAAACTGCGACACCCATGCCCCCTCACTCCCGCCCTGATATCACCATTCCCTTCCCCTTAATTAATTCACGCGAAGCGCAGAAATTGGTAATTTTAAGATGATCCAGATGATGCTAAAACGTTTAGTGGGGACGTAACCCACATGAAAAAAGGGGCCTGTTTGTGCTGCCTATGGTCGATTGGGGAACAGGGACATGTTGTATAAATCGGATCCTTGGTATTGGTGTAGTACTAGTATTAGGGCAAGGTTGGTTTCACAAATAAAGGTAAAATGTCTGTGTTTAATCAAGCTTGTCCTGTAATGAAATGTCTGATTATTATTGAATGCTATGAGCTTTTGTGCCAGCAATTGAACTGCACATATTTTGGATTTCAACAGCACATTTTCCAATCTCAGCTGCATGTATGTGTGCTGGCAGAACACTTATTTTAGGTCCTGTTCTTTGGGGTGTCGCACTGTCGGGTGTTTACCTGTAGTCTCGGGCACATAGGGAAGGCTTTTTAGCCTATAACGCCCATCCAATTTCATCATTACTTGACTGCAATAGAGTAATAGTTTAGTTAATTTTACATGTCACTTGTTCGAGAGTAGTTGACCCCATGTAGTCATATTTGCTAATATGCTTGTCAAGGAAGGAGTCAATTGCGTTCTTGAAGCTGTTGGTTGTCTTCACTTCTACAATATGCTCTGGGAGTTTGTTCCATAGGTTTACAATTCGCTGAGAAAAGCAGTTTTGTCTGATCCTTTCCTTGTTGCGGGTTTTTTGCACTTTGTGATCTTGCGCTGCATTGACAAAGGCTATCGGGCACCAAGAGAATAAACCATTGTGTCCGATCGCATTTATACCCTTTTTAATTAAGTAACACTTCCATTACCTTTTGTACTTGGTTCCCTTTGTACATTAGTTAAAATCAACTGGGTAAACATGAATTGAGAGTAAAACAAAACATACCTTCCACAATGATTTCTAGTAGGAAACTAAAAACCCATACATTCTCTTATAGGGCACTATAGCACATTTTCTATTTTTGGAGGTGGGGGAGCGCGCGGGTGGGTTTGTTCTCACAGTGTGATTGTGATTTATTGCTTTGTTACCAGTGGCATTGGCATAGGCTATTATCAGACACTATCATGAAAGCTTGAGAGATAACACAGGTCAACGACATCATATCAATAATAATGTAAATAATTATAATGTGTACATTGTATCTTGTTCTTGTCTCATCAACAGCAAAGTAAACAAAGCCCTGCATGACCAAGTGGACAAATTATGGCACACAACCAGTATTTACTTGCATCCTAAGATCCACGAGTATGCAGAAAAACTCTTGGCAAAATTGCCGGATAACCTGCAGGTATTTTATTCTCTTTAAGTCTGTAAAATGTAAATAATAATGATAATATAATATTAATAGCAGTGCTTATAGCGCTGACATGTGTGTTTAAAAAAAACCACCTTCTCTTGATTAAGTAAAATCACCTAAAAGTTGTGAAATGTAAATAATAATGCTAATATAAGTTTAATAGAAGTGCTTATAAAGCGCTGTTGCAAAAATGATCCCAGTGCTTAACAAAAATATAACATTTAAAAACATCACAATGTACTCCAGGCATCATACAAATGTGGTATGGAATGAGAAAGCATACATACAGAAAATCAATTACTAAACAAATGAGTCTTGAGATGGTTTAAATGACACTGGAATGTGTTATGGTATTACACATAGCAATAAAAAGAACCCTACATGTAGCTAGTGCTGAAATAAATACCTGTGGGGGGGGGGGGGGGGGGGCGGGGGGTGGCATCTATGACTTACTTACACAGGAACCCATCCCAGCCATTATGTTAGGGTTAACCATAAGCCAACCCAAGGGTTGAGAGTGGGGAATTAGGTTACAGGTATTTTTCTAATTTCCGTCTAATTTTCGTGCAAAATTTTAGGTCTGAGTGATATTTCCTTTAGAAGATACGAGCAAAAATGTTGTGATTTTGTGTGAACACCCTTGTATTTAATATATGGGCAAACTTTAAGTGACTCTTTGTTTATGAAGTTCATTGTTTAATGTTTAGAGAGTAAAACGTAACTTTTATGTGTCCACACTTGTTCCTACCCTTTAACCTATAAATTTAGAATTCTAATAAAAGAAAAGAAAAATATCATCCAGGGATATGAGCCCCATGAATAATTTGGTTCATGATGACATCCAGTTCCATAAAATTCCATGGATTATTGATTGTTATTTCCGCCATATCTTCATCATAGAGCGTGTACTTTGTGAACAGCGGAAGTGAAGCTAATGACATGGCAATGCAGATGGCGAGACTTTATACAGGGTCCTATGATATCATATCATTAAGGTAAGTAACAAGTTGCCAGCCCAGGGATTTGGGTCTAGCGACCTGGGAAGTTGTGGGAGGCCGCCGCTTTCTTAAAGGGGCATTAATAAGAGATCCTTCATGGAGGGAACCCTCAATTTTTTCAGAAGTTGGGTTTTTCACATACGCGATGCTTATACTAACTACCACCTAAAGTTATAGAGCTTAATTTGCAGTATTTTATGTGAAATTCATGGATTTGATAGCATTTTGAGTGTGGATGTGATCACATAGAAACTAACCAAATTCATTTAAAAAAGGCCACAGATGGCTTCTCACTTATTTGTTTCATGTTTACCATGACTTGTTGCGTGATGCATAGTCATGACCTCCCTGACTCTGTGCCCCTTTTTGAGCAATCTCTCTGTGCCCCTTTAAACCTAACCACCCCCAGTGCCACATATGTCCACGGTAAAGTCTGTCTGTGCGAACTGGCGTGGCACTTTTTCAATGAAATAATGGCCCCAGGCTACATAGTTGGGCGAGTTGGGTGAATATACTCGCCCAAGTATGGTTAGCCCTCGAGGCGCACTGGTAGAACGTCCGTCTCGCAACCGAGAGGTTGTGGGTTCAAGCCCCCCGGTGGTGGCGCCACTCTTTTTGTCCGCGTTTTTGTCGTTGAAAAATATTCCCTTGGAAATTGTGGGTAGGAGGTTAGGGTTAATTGCATTAGTTTGAACAACAAATGACGTAAAACACATCATCGGGAACGACCAGGATCATTTTGCGACCTATGTGATCAGCAGCATAAGTCATACGACCTATGTGATCAGCATAAGTCATGTTATAAAAATGACTTGATTTGATCATAGATAAAAGCACTTTATTATCTCTGACTATATAGGCCCCTAAAGGCACACTTTGGCTTTCTATAAAGAAAAGTGCCCAGAGCCTTCTAAAAACACCTGGGATCTTATGTTTTTTTTCTAATATTTTTCATTGTGACTGACAATCGCAGAAGAATAAAGCTCAATATAATACCCCTACCCGTATCACAGGTTGTTGTATTTTACTTCTGCTATGTGAATATACAGTATGTATTGTAGAATACCAATTGCCATACAATAAAACCCATACAAATTATGCTTGGTTTGTGTGAATTACACTTTGTCACGGCATGCATATGTTTCCCTGGATGTGGGTCACAAGTACCGTCTAGTCATCTAGATTTATATTTAAAAGAGGAAATGACAAATCATGCTTTGTTTTGTAAACATGCAGCACACACATAATGCAAGTTGCCAAGTTGTGATGCACATGCGCTGAAACATGATTTAATCACGTTCAACAACAACCAGGGATTTGAAGGCCATATCATAAATTGACAATGCAAATAAGATAACATTTTAATGTACATGTAGATGTAGGCCTACTTCATTATTAACAATTTCACTCAATTTTCAAAAAACATAAAACTGAAAAGACCTAAATTAACATAATAATCAAGTTCTTGTAAGTGTCAAAACTCGATGAGAGCAGTTGATCATTCCAAGACAACATACACTCAGCCGCGATCGTGTATCGCGTTAAAATATTATCCGCATGGTGCGGATCGATCGCGGCGCTGGTTGCCCATAGCGGCGTTGTTGACCTCAAATTGACAACGCTTTGCTACTGTACTTGAGTTATGGGGGAGTTGTTGAACTAACAATACATGGAAAAATGAAGCGATATCCAAGGTTAATTTATGTTTTGAAGTAAAGCTGGATACATATATCTACAGGAGACATGATGACTAGATAGATTTATAGCACAGTAAGCTGGAGACAACAACTATAACTGGAAAAGCAATTATACAGGGTGAGTAAAAAAAACTGCAATAGTGGAAAGAAGCCATCTTGTTTTCAAAACCAAGTTGAAGTCTGAAACTTTTTAAACATTGCAAGAATGATATGTTTGTTCCTAACTTTATGTGAAAAAATGAAGTCAATCACATTTTTTGTTTGTCTTTGGTGAACCTTTTTGCTGCACAACCCAAATTACTTGCTTGTCCACGAGCATAGTGATTTTCAATAGAAATTGCACACATTTCATGTTCACATTTGATATCCCACCGACAACAAAATTGAATAATTTCATTTTTTACTCAAATTTAGAACATTATAAGCAATTCGTAGCATGAGATGTAAATTGATTATCTTATCACCCATGTAAAACAAGAAAGGATGCATAAATTCCAATTACGTCACAAATTTACTTGAATTTTCAAATTCTAATGAGAGACGCATTTTGCAATCTTATGCATGTTTTGAGTGTCTCGTGGACAAGCATGTGAAATGGGTGCATGGGTAAAAAGGTTCACCAAAGGCAAACGAAAAATGCGATTGACCTCATTTTTTCACACAAAATTAGTATGTTAAAAATATGTTACTCATATATCGTTTAAAAAAATTCAAACATCAACTTGGTTTTAAAATTAAGATGGCTTCTTTCCACTATTGCAGTATTTTTGACTCACCCTGTATTATAGTCAATGCACTTTTTATTTGTAATACAATTTGCTATATGAGAGACGATTGTTGTTCCAATTATTAACCCTAACTCTATTTCACCACACGGCAACAGAATTTTTTTCCGACACCCAAAATTCACCAGAAAGGTCACCCCGATCCCCCCGGGATTTGAACCACGGACCTCCAGCATCAGGGCCCAGATCCTAGCCACTACACCACGGCTCCCAGTCGACACTCGGCGAGTATATTCGCCTCGTTATATAGCATGGGTCCGTGTTGTGGCCAAAAAACCTGCACGCCGGGTTATAGAAACACTTTTTCCGCACAGTTGCCGTCGGGTGTAGTAGAGTTAGGGTTATATATGATGAAAATTACCAAATTTGGAATGAAAAAAAAAATGAATATTTTTACTGTATTATATATGATGAAAATTACCAAATTTGGAATGAAAAAAAAAATGAATATTTTTACTGTATAATGTAGAGATGAACAGACGCTATGCACATAGAAAGCAGGCTACAACACAATGCGTGCCTGGGAAAAATGATTTGTTGCTAAAGGGACCATGCATTAATGACAGTTTGTTGTGTGTCATCAGCAACAAGGCTAAAATGAAAGAGAGAGATAGATATGGAGAAACAAAAGCTTATAATTCTGCTTTTCGTGCGTATGTGCATTCCAGTATATTTGTGTTAATGGGGCGTGGTCGTGCAGTGGTTTAGAGCGCTCGTATACTGCTGTGTACCGTAGTTATGTTGGTGGATCGTTTGAGCGTGAGTTCAATGCGATAAACTAACACAGCCTCGTCCCTGTGTGTCGCCTTCAAACCGTGCAGATTGACGTAGGTTCGGAAGTCACATAGAAATTTTGGTCCTGTGTATCGGAAGAGCTATCCTCGAGCACATTAAAAGGTCACAGACTCCTTCGTTAAGAGTAGGGGATCATCCCGGTCTGTGTCTGTACGCTCATGTTTGTATTCCTAGGTTCCAGGGATACATTGTACGAGTATACTCAATAAGATGGTTCTGCACAGTATAGGTAGACGATGACGATGATGATGGTACTGCAGGATTACATTCCTCTCCTGTCTAAAGATGAAACATTCAATTTATTGCACAATTTTACGACTGTGCCAAAATTAAAATCTCATATTTGCCATTACTTTGCTTTTACATAGATACAGATTTGTTTTCTATTATCAATTTGAAATTCCAACTACCTCAAAAGAGTGTATGCATGTATTCCTCTATGTGAACATTGTACGTAGTATTGAATCATAGAGCTGATGCGAACTCTACTCCATAATTATACGAGTGGGTAAACGATTTCCTGTCATCGAGTAGAAACATATCTACCGTTGTTGTTTCAGGTTTACGGGTTTCCTCCTGAATGAGGGCATTAATAAGATACTGGCTATGGCGCAAGATTTGATGATCACGATGAGACAGAATTGGGGAGTGGTTATTTCAAATTTCAAATTGTTATGCGACCTTTTCCAGGGGTGCCCTCTATCCTTGATTTTCTTTTGGAAAGTAGGTTTTCATGCAGATTTACATTTCTGATCATAAATCATGAATATATTCCGAGTTACAGAGCGATACGATTCCTAATTACTTCAAAATCATGGTTGTTAGAGTGAAAATAGAGTGAAAATAAACTGTCCGCTAGCTGACAATCTATTTTCAACCCTTGAAAACCATGATTTTAAAGTAATAAGGAATCGTATCGCTCAGTAACTCAGATTGTATTTATGATTTATGATCAGAAATGTAAATCTGCAAGAAAATCTACTTTCTAAAAAAAATCATGGAAAAGATCACATAATATGCCTTTAATTAGTCTGATAATCATCTGATACGCTGTGTCTGATAATTTCACAAATTGTTGATAGATGAATGATTTATGCCGGTCCGGTGTAGATGCGAAGCGAAGCGCATTATAATGATGATTAATGTGATAATGTGTAAACTACCCTGAAGTTGTATATTACCATTACAATACATTATATATCATAATACATGTATATATGAGGCTGATCGGTTTGTCACGGACGGACGTTTGTGCAAAACATGAGCGAAAAACAGTTTGTAAAAAGTAACTACTGACATTTATTCAACTTTTTATGTTTAATGTTATAGCTAGAGAATCATCAACTTTATTGAAATACACAACAAAAAAAAAGGTGTGGTTTGTTACTAAAAATAGAACGACGGAAATGTTTGTGTCACGGACGGACTAGATAGAAATAGGGTTCTCTACCTTTTAGTGCTTCTTTTTAATTTCTATCTAGTCAACTCCATATTCCCCAATGCTTTCCAGGTCAAATAGTAAGTAAGATACATGGTTTGAATATCTGATACACAGCATTTGAAAATATTTCTTATTTTTTACAGGGGTAGGGTAACAAACTTTGTCACGGACGGACATTTTTGAGCGTCACGGACGGACACAAATGTTAACTACATAAAAAACTTTGAAATTGCCACTTACTCAAACTTTAGTATGAAAAAATGGTATCAAATACTTACAAAATAGTAAGAAAAATGTTAAGTCATGAATTTTCAGTCTTAGTAATAAAAAGCAGTCAAGATATTAGTCTTTTTCCAACACTACGGACGACAAGATAGAAATAGGGTTCTCCTAGTACTTCTTCTTAATTTCTATTAAAACAATTCCATATTCCTCAAGCTTTCCAGTCTAAAATAGTAAGTGAGATACATGGTTTGATACACAGCATTTGAAAACAGATTTATTTTTTACAGGAGAAGGGTAGACCTGTAACAAACTGTGTCACAGACATAAATTTGTTAGCGTCACGGACGGACACAGATGTTGAAGAACTTCGAAATTGCCACTTATTTACTTGACAAAATGGTATCAAATACTTACAAAATAGTAAGAAAAGTTGTATGTCATAATTTTTCAGTCTTAGTAATTAAAAGGATCACAAGATACCAAAACCAGTGTGATGGTTATATTCAAAGGCTGCAGAATTTGGCACTTTGATAGCAGCCTTTAAAAGTATATATTTAATAGTGTCTTAAAAGTCTTTAAAAAAGCAGAGTTGTCTTTGGTTGGAGACTGGCTCAGGTAAGGAGAGAGTCTTAACGATGTTCTCAGCATCATACCAGGGGTGTGCCACTTAGCTTGCCGATCGGAAGCCACTTTTAAATTAAAATTTTGTCGGCATAGAATTGGTGGCGCTATACTGATAAGGCGTGATTGTAGCTGACGACGCCACGCTGGCTACGCGTGTCTCAGACGACCCAATATGCACCATTTTGAATTATTTTTAACAGTCATCGCCCGGTTAACAATGAAATTTCTTCTAGTCAAAATGATAAGAGTAACATTCGCAATTACGTGTTATTCACTACTATTCAAAATTTAGGTTTGGCGTGGCCACCGTCGTCTGTGTAAATCTACAGCGCCCCCAAACCTATGCTGACCAAAAATGACGTTAAACCTGGTTAAACATTGTTAAACGGCGGTCACGGACGCATTCCGGACGATTACCCTAATTTATGTAAATATGCAAAAGGGACCGTTTTCGCTACGTACATCAGTATAGCACTTTCCTATCCCAAAATTAATAGAATCCCTGATCATACCATATCTTGTCCCTCTTCTCCTTCTCTCACTTCCAATAATATAACAAAATATATTAAAAGGCTGCATTTAAAAAAATACCCACCCCCCGGGTGGACCCCCACGAATGCCTCGCGAAAGCGCTCGGCGAAAGCGCTTGGCTCAGTGAGCTGTGGGGTAAAACCCTATTTTTTTTAAACCCTTAATATCACACCTGCATAATGTAAAATTTACCTTTACATTAAAATATTTGTATTATATGTAATGTTATAATTATTATAAATTTATAAATTGTATTTAAACATTGTACTTGCTCAAAGTAAATCCAGAATATTTAAGATTTAACATAGATAAAATAAATGCTTAATTTCATTCATACCTGAGATATTTGCATAAAGGGCATACCTGTATGGACTAGTTCATTTAATGGTAAGAGGGGTGGTATTCAGCTTTGCTTGTGTGCTCAGAACTGAACAGTAGCTAACAGTGTCCGTCCGTGACAAAATTTGTGTCCGTCCGTGACAATTTTTAATTAAAGATTTAACTAATGTATGCCTGCCCTAATTAATTAATACTCCTGCATGGGAAAGAATACATATAAGGGAGATACTTCACTATGTTTTTATTTTTTTACTTTGTCCTTGAAATTAGATAAAAAACTTTAAAACTTTTTTTGTGTCACGGACGGACAGCAAAACATCAAAATGTTAACGCAAGTCTAGCGATATAACTTCTCCAGAATTTTTTTCCAAAATATTTATCTTATTTGATGGAAAAGTGTGTCAGCTATCAACATTACATCACAAAACTCTGAAAATGTTACATTAACATAAAAATATAGCATGATGAACTTGAACTAAAATGTCCGTCCGTGACGCATCTTGTTTTCACCCCTTGGACAGTAATGGACTGTTCCGCGAACGTACCACATTTTATTTTTTTTTTAAATGCAGTTTCAGATAGCCTAGATATTGTCCAACATTGTGAGGTACCTATCAATATCAAAATCAGAAATTTATTTTTTCATAACCATGTTAACCTTTAACCGATCAGCCTCATATGTCATCAGGTATGACAATGACATGCAAGGGCCATAGACCCTATTGTATTTTCCCACTAAAGCATCCAGATTTTGCCATTGTATCTTATGAATCCTGTCACTCATTACACCCACATATTACTGTTGAAAGCTATATTATAGCAAACAACTGAACAAGATAATACAGTATTGTGCAAAAGGTTATGTGAAATAAACAAGAAAAATAAACGTTATTGGGTTGCCATGCTTATTCTTCAATTGGCTGAGCATCCAATGAACTGTAGCCGTTGACAGCCATTATGCATCCCTGGGATCGGCAGTGCATTATTGATACCATACCCATCAAAAGAAGTTCAAAATAAATGCTGCAAATTGCTTGAAATTGAATTGTATCTTAGACGGTGATGAAGAAAAAACTGTGTGATTGTATCAAAACCAGGCGGAATTGGGCAGAGTTATGAATAGAGAAAAATGCAAAAAATGATTTTGGGTTATATATTTGTCAACTTTGAGTTTTTGATAAATTTATGATGCTATGCTATGTCGAACACATGCTGCACAAATTACAAAATGAAATTTCATCAGCAAATAACATTTTTCATTGTTAATTATTAAAGGTGTTTTTGTCGTTTTTAACATTTCCGACAGTCAAAATTCAGAATTCAACAACTTCGGTTTGGAATGTCCGATTTTACTGAAACAATTGTGGCGTTGTAAAGTGCGGAGCTTATCTTTTTGTGATACATCAGTAACTCATATTTTACCTCCTGCCCAATTCAGCCTGGTTTTGGCATTATATAGCGTCACATATTTACCACATCTGTCTATAATTACCCGTAATTTTCCTGAAAAGCTTTGCAGGATATATCGCAAACTTTTAAATGAGGGGAATATTTGAATTAGATTCTGATTGCATTTGATCAAATTTATGATACTTTCAGAAAGCAATTGACGGTGCATAATTTGGACTCATTGCGTTAGAAATAAATAAATGAAAGCGAGATTACTGCTTGTGAAAGCAAACCCCAATTGTGACCAAATTAATTCACTATACGAAACCTAATTTCCCTGAAGATTCCGTCTACCCCTATAACATCAATGTTTGTATTCGCTGGGGTAAATGCATCAATAAAATGGTTGGCAAATGGCATTTATTAGATAACGGGCTGCTAGATAGATATAAGCGAAGCTAATCAATGTTCGTATAATTGGATTCTGTAGCCTGTGGTACTTTATATTGTTGTAGCCTTGGGCAGGAAAACGGTTTGGTCTGCGAGTTAGCTGAAATCTTATTGGTCTCCTTATTTTCTTTATTGACGCCAATCACATGTTCATGGGTAAATATAAGCGAAGCATTACTTTTGAAAGATATTTGTAATGTATCTGCCAAACTGTGCATGCAGAAAAATGCATTGATAATAAAAATTGCATTTGTTACAAATCTATATTTAGATCCCATTGGGAAGGGTAGCAAATAAAGACCTTTAGCTACTTGTCTATCAACCTGATCAGTGACAGTTAAGAATACTGACCTGATTAAAGCCACAGTTTCCATAATGTTGACATCTTGGTTTTTTTTAGGAAGAAGCCTTTTTTTGACACTTCCTATGTGTATATGGAGGAAATGCAAATATATATGACTCATGAATATCTTCTGGCAATCGGGCGTTATATATATATTTCAATAATAATCATGAGAAATCTGGGGGTTTGTTCAGGATATTTGATTGTTGTGTTTAAAATTAAATGCCAGGCACGCAGCGTTACTGGATATAGCAATATTCATACATCAATAGACTTGATCGAATCACAGATAGTAGAAATAATATGTGTTGAATAAACTAAGGGTCAAGGTGAGCTGCGATAACAAAGCAACTAATACTGACCAAAAATAAAAATTGAAAGCCACAAATTTCTATGACAGCTTTGTACTGTACTACATGTACATATTTTAAATATTTTTAAACTTTGAGAGACCGATATTAAATTATGTGTGATAAAATAACCAAGCGTATAATCACAACTCATTGTGTTTTATTTGGAAAGAAAATTGTGATTGAGTTCTATGTATACTGCTATGGCCATACTATTTGTGACCACTGACCAGTCACGTCAAAAAGGGCATGTTGCTGGCAAACACAGTTTTGAGATAGAGGCCAATAATAATTGGTGATATAAATGAAGAAAATAATAGAAAAAAAATATGCTTCTTCAAATCATATATTGTGATTACAAAGTCTGATTACCTTCAACATGGTATCATTTTAAAACGTAAAAGGTGCTCTAGCTTTCTAGTCATACCAATAACTCAGATTTGACTCGGACCTCCAACATGTCCATTTTGATGTGACGGGTCACATTTTAAGATTATGAAATATAAGTATTCAATTAATCCTGTTGACAGATAAAAGACAAATTCAACAATACATGATTAGTGACATTTATTTAATGATTACCAAAGGTTAATTAACAATGACCATTGGTGCTGATTACTGATAATGAAACCTTGATCATTAGTGATTTCCTTGTTTAGTAATGATCAAGGTTTTATGTGTGTTATTAGTAACAATAGCTGGGGTAATGAGAACCATTATATGTGTTATATGTGTCGATCAACCAAAGCATTGCACAATAACCATTGACTCAAAAATGAACCAGTGTTGCCAACCAAAATGTGTCCTAAACCGCGGCACAAGTGCCCTCTAGACCGCTGCCAATGACAAAAAGTAGCCCAATTTTCCTCACGCCCATACAGGGTGAGTCAAAAAACTGCAATAGTGGAAAGAAGCCATCTTGTTTTAAAAACTAAGTTGAAGTTTGAATTTTTTTTAAACGTTATACATATACCTTATTTGTTACTAAATTTGTTTGAAAAAATGAAGACAATATCATTTTCCGTTTGCCTTTGGTGAACCTTTTGACCAGTGCACCCATTTCACACGTTTGTCCACGAGATACCCAAAATATGCATCAGATCGCAAATTGTGTCTCTCATTCAAATTTGGAAACTTGAGTTCATTTGTAATGTTATTGGAATTTGATGCATCCTTTCTTGTTTACATGTGAGTTAGCATAATCAATGATGATCATACCCATGCTATGAAAGCGTATAATGTTCTAAATTTTAATAAAAGACTGACATTTTCCATTTTTATGAAAATGCAATGTGTGCCATTTCTAATGAAAATCACTATGCTCGTGGACAAACAGGTAAATTTGGTTGTGCAGCAAAGAGGGTCACCAAAGACAAATGAAAAATTCGATCAACTTCATTTTTTTCACACAAAGTTAGGATTAAATACCGGTACATCATTCTTGCAACGTTTATAAAGTTTTAAAATTCAATTTGGTTTTGAAAACAAAATGGCTTCTTTCCACTATTGCAGTCTTTTTGACTCGCCCTGTATAAAATACATTGGTAGCCCAACATTCTACAGACCACGGCACCTAGATGTTTTGCCGCGGCACAGGTGCAAAAAGAAGCCCAATTCCGCGGCTAGGTGTTGGCAACACTGAAATGAACTATAAAAACAGATTCAAAATGTATGGAAATAAGGTAGTATAATCATTGGAAACAATAAGCCGTGGCCATTGCTTTGATGAATAGCTATAAGGATGTACGTAATACCTATGTAGATGAGTATTATTGATTGACTTTTTCATATTAGGCTTCATTTCCATGGCTATTGTTTGTCTATTTTGGGAAATAAGCCATTGTCTATTATGGTCAAATTTTGATTTTAAAATTTATTTTCAAAAGACATGTTTTTTGATGTCTTGTCCGAAAAAGAAATAATGAATAACTTGGAATTGGAAGTAAGTTAAAACTAATGAAATTTCTTTGAAATGTTAACAAAATATATTTGATTTGTTAGTAAAATCTAAATGTAGTTCAAATATTAATCAGAATACTATTAAAGTGGACATTTAATTTCATGCTTTTCACACTCCAAACTATTAACGCGAAAATAATAGCGCACACATCTATCTCTTTTGCGTATAGGCCTATATGATGAAGCTAAAAAACCTATTATTAAAACACACAAAACAGTTAATAGCGCGAAAATTACCACTTTTACAGTGCATTCAAATGAAGGGGGAAATGTCCTGGGGGAGGAGGGATAAGTCCATGGAAATTTCTTGTCCACAATATCATAATTTTGAAATTTTGATGATAAACAACACAAAATATTGCTGCAGCCTCTCCCTCTTTCGCCACATAAACACATCCGCTCAATACTAACTACATTTCCCAATGTCTTAATTTTGTATAAATGAAGGAATTATTGAACGGTTTCTGTCACTCTGTCTCCAATCATGGTTGCGTTATTGAGTAACGAGTGAGTGATGGGCGATGGTAATTGTGAATTGTCCTATAATACAATTTTACGTTTCTTGCTACATCAAGTAAAATTTATTGAACTCCAAGACAATGTCTGTTTTTGCTGACCACTCCCAAACATCACCACTCTTTAGACTAAAACAATAATAACGAGTGTTCTCCATTGCATGCTTAATTTATAAAAAAAAATGTATTGATGAGCAATTGTTGTACCGATTGCTTATAAGCAATCGGTACAAACAAGGCTTGATGCTTTAGTGATGCCTAAGGTGATTGCTTAGCGATTGCTTGTTTTTTGGGTAAGGGCAGAATCTGCCACACCAGGCGAGTTTGGAACATAAGTGATGGGATTTTAAACATAGGGACAGGGAAAATAGCGTTAAAGCACACAAAAAAGGCATCCTACAAAAGATTTTTTCAAAAGTTGTCTAAATCAAACAAATAATGTCAATTTACCAAAAAATCAACAAATTACATAACTGTGGAAGTGTTTATTCTACCCCTTGTGTAGTCTGAATTTAGTTTTGAATGAAAAATGAGGATTTTGACAATTAAATAGGAAATGTGTAAACACAGGAAAGTGCAACATAGATGAGCATTTTGGGTGTATTTTGAACATATGGTTTATTTTTAATTAAAAAAGCACTTCTTGCCCCCAAGCACCTTTTTCAAAATCAGAGAGCACTTTTGTTGAGCAAAATCCCTATCCCTAAATTTCCCCATTTTTGTTGCTATTTTTGGCACCTCTAATTTGTTGATGACCCCTTTCTTTGCTACTGACAGTAGGCTTGGCTGGAAATAAAAGCGAGTCCCCTCTATCAAAAATGAATTTTGAATTTCACAAAAAAGGAAAATTTATTTTGGCAGATTGAAACTGAAAATTCCTTTGGTACATGTACATGTACATATAGCTGCATATTATACTGACCAGCTCCTCTTAATGGCATAAGCACATTATACACAATTATGATGGTATATATTATGATTATATTATTATTGATCAGCTTGTCAGCCAATGGCATATTAACGCTTCAGTAGTTATCAGGACAATTATTACATTACGATGGGAATATGCAAATATCTAGGGAAGACAATTATTATCTGGTAAAGAATATATGCAAATATTAGTGAAGAAAAATCTTGAGAAAAGAAATTTTCTAAAATTAATTTGTGATGCGTTCAAGTAAAATGAGTCTGAAGTCGAGAATATTACATTTTTAGTTTTCTACTTGACTGTAATGGTCAAGGGCAATTAAACATTTAGCAGAAAACCCCATTAAGAATGGATAATTACTTCCAAAGATATAAGCAATCAATCTAAGGGTTTTCAAACTAATAGGAACAAAAAAGAAATTCTATCATTTGTTTGGTTAGGCCAAGTAAAAAAATAGAGCAGTTTTTCGTCCCCTCGCGCATCAATTTTCAGGAATTCTATAATTTTTAATCTTTTTAGTGTATTTTGTCCAAAGCTTTTTTGTTAAAGTATTTAAAAAGCTGACATTTTGGTAATATAAATTTACTATAGTCCAATGAGCATTTTAAAGCAGGTTTTTTGTTCACAACCCCCCCCCCCCCCCCCCCCCCCCCCCGAGCCATGAAATAAAAATATTTTACAAAGGCCCTGTCCTCTTCAAGTTATGCAATCAATCATGCAATACCACGCTGGTAATGGTGATTTTGCATTGTTTACTTAAAAAAGAAAAGAAAAAAAGTGCCCTCATCCTCCTTTTTTTCTCGAAAGTTAGGATGAGAAACTAGTTTTTATTTTTATTTGGCCTTATATCTCATTTTGCTTAATCACATCACATTTAATTCAGAAATGAACACATAGCAGAAAATGACAGGAATGAAGCAATTTTATATCATGCATGCATTTATTTCAATTCCTCTTATAAGTATTATAGTAGGATAGCAACAAGAAGCGTGAAAACTCCAAGTCTTGGACTTTTTACATGTGTGTGAAGGTATTTCATACATTCCTGCAAATAAATATTAATTTTATGAAGTGTCATAGACTGTCATTTAATATAAAATTAATCACAGAGAGCGAAACAGGGAAGAATTTGCCGATCGAATTGAGCAAATTATACCCATCGCTTCAATTTTCAAAAATATGTTTGCATGTGAAATCCATTTACTAGCACTCCTACACGACGCGACACCGGATGAAAGCACTTAACAGTATTACTTGGAGTGGAGATTGAGACGATTCGGCGTAGCGATTGACACTCAATGGGACAGGCATAAAGAGCCATGCATAAAAACATGAGACAGTCTGGGACTATAATATTTATTATATACGGTGGAGGACTGACATCAATCCCCAATGCGCAGGATGTCTCGATGGTACTTGGCTTGTAATTCGTCCTTAAAAAGGCAAACATAGACTATTAATTAATTGATTGCACCAATTCTCACAGGAGATTTAGGATAGCTGTTAATACAGATATCTATACTATACACACGTGTACATGTGTGCAGTATATCAATGAAACATTTGAAGGAAAATGTGGTTACTTGTTAAAAAAGTGACAGATTAAAAATAAAAATTCAAATCTATATTATATTTAGAATAGATATATCGATATTATATTGTTGCATTTTTTAATGGCTTTCAAGGGAGAGCATTGGATGAATTGCTAGGATTTTTGTTGAAGTAAATACATGTATTTCATTTTTTTTTTGAAAATTGTGATGAAAATAATTAAGCCATGACAGACTGATAATCCTGATAGATGGATATAAACATTTTTCCAGTTGAATTTGTAATAATATAACCTTAAAACAACTATTAGTTGTATGTAACTATAAAATCAAGCATTACTATGCTTAACTACTGAGGTATTTCATCAGAGTATTTTCTTTCTCACATTACAATGAGTATTACAAAAAACTTAATTCACCTGCAACTTAATTTAGCAATTCAGAATTTTAGTCAATGTTTTTACGGCAATTTAATTTGTAAATAATATATAGACTCGGACAAACTGGCGTGAATTAAATTAACAAAGACCTTAAAACTACACTGTCTCGAATCCGGTCCAAGGATTGAAACTATTGCTGACGAACAACTTTAGGGAAAATTTTAATTTGAAAATAAAAATATTTAAAGCCAGAAAATCAATTAAAAGAACTTATTTTAAAAATTATATGTTTTTTATACATTTATAAATTACAGAAATGCATACCATGGAATGAGTCCTGGAACGATGGGTCTGACCGCACAGAGTAATTGGCATTTCCAAATTCCGTCTGGGTTCGGAATTCATCATGCAGTTAATCCAGATCCATTCCGGGGACCATGGGGAGGACAGAACTGTAGGGACTCAGTAGTACAGGTAAGCTATATCTTCAGTGTCCCCCGCACGAGGAGCGTGTGTGGTCTAGTGGATAAGACGCAGGTCTCATGATACAAAGGTTGTGAGTTCGAGCCCGCTACGGCCAACATGTTTGTATTCTTGGGCAAGGTACTTAGTCTCAATTGCCTCATGGTTCAGAAGTCACGTAGAAATGGTGGTCTCGTGCATCGGCAGAGCAATATCCGAGCACGTTAAAAGGTCACAGACTCCTTCGTAAAGAGTAGGGGATCATCCCGGTCTGTGGCTGTACAGTATACATCAGTCCTAGGTTACAAGGCAGGGGTTGCACAGTTAACTCGTCCTGTGTGTTTAAGCCCCCTTTGCGTTTGATTTCGAAAAAAGGAATGTTGCGAAGTATTCAATCAGATTCAGACACTTATCTTCCAAACCACCTATAGTTTGATCAGTTTTAAATTGACGAAGCCTTTTAACAGCAGCGAATGAATACAGGACGTGGGCGCGTACGAAGGCAACAAGCACACTTTGCATCATATGCGTGATGCCAATTTGTAACTGATTAAACTATAGCTATAGCTCCCATCCAGGGAAAGCTTTAGAATACCCTACCCTTTGTATTCCTCACTGTGCAAGTGTATGGGTCGTTCTTTAAAAGTCCCCATTGAAGACATGCAGTGGTAGGGTATACTAATTAAAAGGAACTCCCTATTCATCCACCCTGTAATTGATCTTTACCAAGGGCTATATGGGTTGAGAAGAACTGATGGGACTTGTTAGGACAGGTCAGAACATTTCCCCATTCGCTAGTATCGTCTTTCCCCACAAGCCACATGTCACTCTGAATCCAACATGCTGTCAAATCAAATCTACTTATTAGGGGACATGGGGATAAAAATCTAATGGGGCTCTGTAAAGATGGGGAGAAAAAACTTATGGGGCTCTGTAAAGATGGGGAGAAAAAACTTATGGGGCTCTGTAAATAATAATAATAATAATAATGCATTTATAATGCGCCATCTATCTAGACAACCTATTCCGAGGCGCAAACATTAAAACATAAAAACAAACAGTTAAAATATAAAAACAATTACATCAGTCAATCAGTCAAATCATAAGCAATCTTAAACAGATGAGTTTTTAAAGTCTTTTTGAAACCATCAAGTGAATCACAGAATCGAAGATCTGAAGGAAGTGAGTTCCACAGTTTAGGTGCACAGGCATAGAAAGCCCGGTGTATCCAAGTCCTCCCTAACATACAGTAAGTAAAGATCAGCTCCTATGGGGCCCAACGAAGAACAGAATTGTAGAGACATATCAAAACAGATAAAGTCCTAGTGTCTTCTCCCTTGCATCTCCCAGTCCAATGTGACCCCCCCCCCCCCCCCCACATTCTTTCAATCGGACCAAACCAGAAATAACAAACATACATGAAATAGCACGATGTTCACACCTACTGTAATTGCACACATCATATAATTGTTTGTGCTGGGCTCCAATTTTCTATATGCACATAGAATGTGAGTTGACCAATCTCCACACCCACTCCATCTCGGTATAGTTTAATCAGTCCCAATTTGGCGAGACATTCAGTTTTTATCTCTCTGCGCGCAAAAGTAATCCAAGCATAGGCGCGCATCGAAGCATAAGCGCACGATTATAGCCACACGCACACAGTTTTGGTCGCACGCACGCATCACGCATTTAATGCGCATGTTGCGTGCACTTGTTGCCTTCATACGTGCCCAAGGTCTTCTGTATGCATTCGCTGCTTACACTAGAAGCCTATCGCGTCTCAACAATTTCAAATGCGTCTCAACAAATTTGTTGAGACGCTAAGTTGAGACGCATTTGAAATTGTTGAGACGCGATAGGCTTCTAGTGTTAGCCAATTTGGAACTGATCAAACTATTAGTAATTATTCACATTATTATGCTCTCTTGTATTATTACAGACCACCAGAACATGCAGCTGCGGAGCCGGAGAATGTTACGCCAGTGAGATGTATGTAGAGCAATTCAATGATACTCTTAGGCATGGACCTGCAAAGAAAATCGCTGGTTTCTGGGTAGAAGGAATACAGGTAAATGTGATTTAATATATCGTTCTGTCAAAACCTTGCATGTTTTTCCCGGCCCGTCAGCATGTATAAAGACAGACTGCCCAAAGGTTATGCATAGGGAGTATTGCTTTATACATATTCAGGAGCCAGAACGCTTACAAGGTTTTGATAAATTTGTCTTGGCCATTGAATATGTTTAGAGCAGACTGCCCAATGATTACGCATAGGAAGTATTACTTTATACATGCTGAAAGGCCGGATGGAGATACAAGGTTTTGACAGAAATGCGATGATATGTCTTTGATGGTTGGTTGTAAAAGCCTCCAATTTTGAACACTTAGATTGACCTCTATTCCTATTGCCTGTTTTCAGATCAATGTTTCCATAAGAGGGAAAATGGAGTTATGGAATATATTTGTTCTAAACATTATGATTTACATGGTTCTATAATTGTCTACATGCTGCTAAGAAAAACATTATATTTGAATATCTCGAAAAGATTATCCATCATATATTGAGCTCTTTGCTTTTAGTAGAGAAAATTCCCACATTTATATGTATTTGGAAATTGTTACAGAAATCAGCTATTAGGAACTACTGCAAAATATGGTGACACACACCATTCAAGAATAGCTGTGTTAACATGGCAGGAAGCAAGTCTTGAGTGGTATATAATTATGTACATGTATAAACCTTATCGTATTTTTCATTTACTGATAGGGTGTCGGTGGTACAGTTCAATATCCAAGAGGTTTTGTGAAAGAAGCCTACAAAGCTACCAGGGCGAAGGGAGGACTGTGCATTTCAGATGAAGTACAGACAGGCTTTGGTAGACTGGGCACCCATTATTGGGGATTTGAATCACATGATGTAGTGCCTGATATAGGTAAGTTGAATTCATGAAACAATTTCCCAGGGGATGGGGGGAGGGGGGGGGGGGGGGAGTGGAAGGGAAATCCAAACCATGCTGTAAGCATGCATGAACAAAGTTTTTCCAGATACCGCCCAACATGTAGTTAAAATCCAACATAGAATGAGGGTTTTGTGTGTTTTCTCAGCAAATGTTCTGATTTCACAAAGCTTATCGCAGGTAACATGGGTACTTTTTGATTTGATATACCAGATCATGATATAAAGAGATGACAGTGATACAGATAATGAGTAGTGATGGCCGATCCAACCCAAGATCGGTACGTCCGATCTCCGATCAGAAAATGTACAGATCGGGCAGATTCAGATCCCGATTCGGATCTCCTATATTATAATTTGAAACCTGCGCGAATCATTAAATAAGCTTACTTTTAGTCCGATTTTCTTCCCTGCATGACAACATTTTAAATTCTGCAAGCTATTCCTGGCAAAGAAGTTTCATAATTCCAATTACTTTCTGGCGTATTTTGACTTTCTTTGCCGAAGAGAGTTTGTTTTCATTCATCACTGCGCGTCGCCATTTTAATTCATCATAAGTGTACATCCACCAGTCTTCAAGATTACCGTACATCCCCTGGCACTGTACTATTAATAGAGCGATGTATGAGGGCGGCACAGTCTCAGTCTAGTGATTGCGTAATACCCCGTGCAATTAATTGGGTGGTACCAAAATTGTAATTTACCACAATAGCGTAACATTAACATACCGGGAATATATTCAACGATTTACTTTCTAGAAACGTTGTCGTAATTTTTTAATTTCCTTCGAGGGGATCAATAATTGCTAGATCGGTAGGGTGGATCGGTAACTCCCATTTTTTTCCCGATCCCGATTCAATGCCGATTCAATGCCGATAATAATGAGGCAACATCTTTTGCAGCTAGGGAGAAGAATAATCAATACAGCCATTTCTTGCTAAACTGAATACGATTTCCATTGATTTATATAGTTGCTACGAGTTAGCTCCATTTTAGAACTTCAAAAATGTAACGGAGAAACAATTCTATATGACATCTACTGACAGTTGTTTAATTTTGTTGTTTGACAATGAATAATGGTACACTTATCTTCAGCATATTGTTATAAAGTTTTCTATATCTTTCTTTCTTTCATGTTCAGTTGTCATGGCGAAAGGTATGGGAAATGGATTCCCGCTTGCAGCTGTGGTCACATCCAAAGGTGAGAAATAGGCTACGTGAAGTTTGTAATTGTGTCATTGCCATAAAAAAAAAAGTAAAATAAATGTACAGGTCGGCTTTGTGTTAGTGCACATATAGAGCTGGTCAAGCTGGTCAAAGGAAGCCGTTATAGTGTAATCAGTTCCAAATTGGCGAATTTTTATATCTCCATGCTTCAAAGTAATCCAACAATGCATGCTATTATTGCCACACGCACACGGTTTGGGCCGCACTCACGCATGCACAGTGCACTTGTTGCCTTCACGCTTGCCCGCGTCCTTCTGTATTCATTCTGTAAAAAGGCTTTTGGAACTGATCGAACTATAGTATTTAAGAAGAATAATATTGAAAGAAAGATAGTAATTTCTTATTTCAAATACAGCAAATGAAAGGGATGCTTTTAGATATTCTTTCAAATATTCAAATATCAACCCCCGCAAACTTCAATGGTTTTTGTTGTTGTTGTATGAACTCTTGACTTACATGTATTTGATAAATAAGTAAACTGTGTCAAGTGAACGTTTTTGCATTGAATAATTCTACTCGACCCACACGAGGCATATTTTGGTGTGCACATTATAAAGGCAAAATTAAGGAGCGAAAAATGATGAAAAATGACAATTTAGGAAAGCAGCCAAATATAAATTTACATGGGAAATATATTATCAAATCGAACATTACTTTGACTAAAATATGTGAAAACATAGTGCGATAGAAGCTCTAGCACACACACATCATAAAAAACAAGGCATATAGCAGATATTAGCAAAATCAGAGCTGTGTTATAGTGAAAACCTTGCAACAATTAAACAAGTGGCTCAACAGCTGTTAACATTGAAAGGGATTCTTTAAACAACGGGTAAAAAAGGTCAGCAATCTCAATTTCTCGTCATATTTTGCTTTCAGGTTGCACATGCAAATGACATTGAGGCTTCTCTCACTTTGAAGTTATATTAGTTATATTAGACGATGGACATTTTGTAGAAAATGTATGCCCATTTTTAATATTATTTGAAAATTTTCACATTTTTGGACCCCCACCCAGACCGACCGACCCTACCTGAGAAGTCTTTTTGCTCATAGAACGAGGTGTTTTTATCGTCGCCTTAACCTGCTACATGTTTTCATGTTATATAGTGTATGTTTTATCACATGACAAATGTAGTGTGACTATCTCTCACTTTTGATCAAGTCCATGACCCCTCCACTAGATGTCATTCATGTTATCTCTCAATTTAACAAAGGAAAACCAGATAGTAGGAAGTTGTACTCATTAGCATATAGTAGATGACCAATATTTATATAAACAGGTCCATTGCTCATATTCTCGATTCCCATGGTTAAAAAACAATCCGACCTTGTTACAGTTTATTGCCCTTGTTACAGTTTACCTAGTTAGTTTTTATAGTTCAATCAGTTCCAAATTGGCAAGAAATATTTGGTTTTTATCTATCTGCGTGCATAAGTAATCCAAGCATATAAGCACGATTCTGGCATATGCAAGCGTCACACATACAATGACACTGCAACATTCCGTGCCACATTGCGCCATGCGAGTGTTGCGCGCGATGGCCATTCTGAATTCATTCGCTGCTGTAAACAGGTTTCGCCAATTTGGAACTCTATGAACTATAGTAGCCTAATTGCTCTTAAATGTTCTCTAGTCTGGCTCTACATCCCTGACTTTTGTTAACACATTTTCTTATACAAAAGAGACGCATAAAAATAGTCACTTGGGGTGACATTTGTTATGAACAATTCATAAATTGCAAAAGACCGTAAATGCTTCACAGCTGGAAAATATAATATTTAAGTAGTTGTGCAAAGAGCCATATTCTTCACACAACAGCAAAAACTTCAATAAATGAGATACTATTCTAGGTGGCATAATTGACAACTGCAAAATATTATTACGGAATAAAGCAATACTACTTTTATGATCAGTACACACAATATTATTAATACAGCTGCGACACACATGATCGTCAACCCGGGTTGACAGTCATGTGGATATTTCCATTACTGCAATATAAATATATTACAAAAAACAGATACAATGGAATTCTTCAGCATGGGTTCCGCTATAGTCTATTTGGCCATCACGAGACAGTGACGTAACTGTGCATTTAAGTAATTGTAGCACATAACGTGCGCGCCTACTCGGAAGCGCTGGCGTATTCATACGAGCCATGAAAGATACATACGCGTGCGTAAAAGTTGCGCCTGTAAAGTTACGTCACTGTCTAGAGGAACCCAAATAGAGTATAGTTATTATATAGTCCATGCTGTTTGCATCAAATACCAGGAGTTTCAACTACCTAACCTCGGCAAATCTGATTAAGTTTTGTTTTCAATCTATTGCAATACAATGATTTGTGTGATCAAATACCTGGAGTTTCAACTAACTTACAAAACAACAGCTCCACATTCCATCATATCTGATGTAGTGGCTTTGTCATGAACATTTGTATTGTTCCCCTTTACATCACATACCTATTTTGAACATAACATGACCTGTAACCCACTTGCCAACATACAAAGCAGGGTATTTAATTACAATGCGCTCATCGAGACATTAGGGAAAGGAAACAAATAAATGCTCAATATCAACTTGGAATGCTTGGCCTACAGGTATGATTCAATCTGTGAATTTGGGTTGTTTCTATCTACATAGACCATATTCACGCGGCAGCCATTTTCTAAAATTTGCCACCCAAGCCTCGTTCTCGTTACGTATACCTGCGCCTGTGTGACTTGCGTGAGGATGCGTACACAGCGCGCTTTGGTACCACGCTTCTCGTGCAGTTCTATTGTGCAGCGCGAGGCGCAGATAGACCAAACGGGAACGAGGCTTGGGTGGCATATTTTGGAAAATGGCTGCCGCGTGAATAGAGTCTATTGTATATAGTTCAAAGAGTCAACAGGAAATAGTTCACCGATACTATCAAATGTCACATCTATGACTCCAATTGGCCTCATTAGTCATCAATACAAGATGTATTCTCAATACAAGATGTATTCTTTCCTTTTATGACCTGTTGCAAGTAATGTGTAGTGACAGGCCGCTATAGTTTAATCAGTTCCAAATTGGCGAAGCCTCCAGGGTACAGCAGCTAATGAATACTGAAGGACGCCGGGCATGCATGAAGGCAACAAGCTAACAGTGTATCATGCGTATGACAATAATCCCGCGAGTAAGCTTGGATTACTTTTGCGCGCGGAGAGATGTCTCACCAATTTGGAACTGATTAAACGATAGATTTCCAGTGGGTGGGGTTGTGTGGGGGTGGGAGGGGCAGGATGAATGTTGTGGAATGTTAGTATTCTCGTACTAAACACAGTTTTAGCTGAAAACTTAACAATTAAATTCAAGTTTATCATTTAAACAATGTGTTTAACAAACTCTGCGAATCTTGTCCCAGCATCTTGTCCCCAGAGTGGTCGTGCGTTCACTTTTATACAGGTATTACATTTATTGTAGCCCAAATGAGTTACAATAGATATCGACACTAGTTAGCTCCTGGTTTCAGGCCCATGTCACTACACAATTGCTTGTCATTGGCGGAGATGAAGCTCATAGAGTGCTAGCGCCCTCATTTTCATGAGGCACATCGCACGTCTCTATGACCTTGCATGCTGTCAATCAAAGGCGTTGTTAAAAAAGCGCCCTCATTGAAGTCATATCGTACGTACTAACGTATGTAAACGCTTATATGCCCATATATAGGAGGTTCTTGTTTTGCGATTACAATGTCCTCTCACATCAGTATATAGACTTCCTGCTGGTTCAAATCCTTTCATTTATTAGTTGTGGATATTCCATTTGTGTGTTCAGTAGCTTGTGTTTTAATACCTTAGGTAGTGTTCCATGGATGTATATATTTGTACTTCTTTATAAGTTTTACTCATTGGATTGACCTGGATTTGTTTGTGGTAATTGTTCAATTTAAGTATCTTTAGAGATTATATAATCAAGCGCTATTACTGTTCTTCTCATTTCAGAAATTGCTTCTACTATGTCGAGTGCTCTACACTTCAATACATATGGCGGTAACCCAATGTCGTGTGCTGTCGGCTCAGCCGTGTTGGATGTGATTGACGAGGAGAAGCTACAGGAGCACAGTCATGAATTAGGCACATACTTTCTGCTTGAACTTGCCAAAATGAGGGACGAATATGAAATCATTGGCGATGTGAGGGGCAAGGGACTCATGATCGGAGTGGAAATGGTCACTGATAAGGTAAATGATGTGAAGAAATCGTATTGAGGTTTGGGCATTTGGTGGGTTAAGAATTATGTGAATATTTCTGAAGGCTGAATATGCATTAATGTGTGGGGAAAGGAGCTTACAATTGCTGTACAGATGGACAAAAATGTGGTTCTTTTAATTGAATGTTCCATAAAAACTGCAGCCATTGTCATTGCTAATACTTAACCTTTCCATTTTATGAAATTCCATAGGTGGATGAGAATGATCTTATCTATTACTCATATTATCCCTTTGAACTTGACCATTATTTATCTCAAATAAAGCTCTCCCGCCCTCAGATCCGAGCAAGATTAGGCACAACTGTTTTTCTTAAACCTGGTACTCTTTTAGACTTTTTGATTGTTTGAATACATGACAACTGGCACTCTTTCAGACTTTTTTGGCATAGATTTATGACTAACAGTCATGCACAGTAATCTTAACAGATTTTTGAGGATAACACTGTTTTAGTGATACTAAATTCTTATGGTTAAATACCATCAGTTTATTTATGCCTATTATACTTCTGATAGCAAAATCTAGAAGTTCACAGTTCATTATATTGCAGTAAATGTATGAGATTGTATGTTTATTGGCGTGAACGTGATATCGCGTATGTCTCCCTCTTTAGACATGAAATCGCCAATTATGATCAGATGTTTAAGCTGCCATTTTCAACAAAGCGCCCACATTGATTTTTTTATACTTTTATGACAGCCATTGTCAAAATTGTTAATTAAATTACAAATTTAGTTCCAGACCCACATACAAAAATGATTTGTCTTATTCTCTACTTATACAAGTTAAGATATTTGGAAATTGTCTTAAACATTGATTTTGGACTTTTGGCGGCCATATTAATGATATGGCATCTATCTTCGAAAATGCAAAAGAGACGAAATATATTTGGAAGTCTTATTAACAAGAAATAGACATGATACTCTCAAAAATAAACCATTGTATCTCATAGATAACCTATTTAAACCCTCCATAGGTGATTTAGTTAGAATTTCACCCAGTGACAAGATTTTTGCAGACAACCTGAATTCATTAGCCCTGAGTGCAAGGTTTCCAAAAAAAATTGTCTCGCATGGGTGCATGATTTTGATTACGGGCCCATCAACTATAACGGTTTGTCATCTAACCAATCCTATCAAATTGTATCGTTTTTGTATACCATCAGTAAATATGATAAACAAATTGACATGACATTGAGGAGATTACAAAAGGCCAACGAATGTCAGAGGATGCCATCGCTCTTTTTTAAAATCACAATTCAACACTGATACAAACTTATCTATAGGTCTACATACATTTAAAATGCCAACAGGGAATAAAACCCACTCAAGCTGAAATAAATCATCTATTCACCAAAATGCAACACGCTGTGACTGTTCAATACCATTCTTCAATGATTATAGACCGTTTCAAATTAAGATCAGAAATCTTTGGAAAAACAGGTCATGTGGAGTAGGTGCGTTGTGCGTTCTTCGCAACAGTTGATCGCATTCACAGCATTGTCCTAGTTGGTTGTCCGCCTAGTGATTTACTATGTTTACATAAACGCGTGCACACATGAGAAGTAAAATGTGGAAAAGTAAAAAGTTGGTTTGATATGGAAATGGTCAGCTTTTCAGCTGGTGTTTGAACTGGTTTTGAACAGTTAAAACCAGTTGGTTTTAATATGGAAATTGGTCAGCTTTTCAACTGTGATTTCAACTGGAATTTAGAGCTCGGTCTTGCTTGCTAACTTTGTTTGCAACAGTTTGTTAACTTTGCGTCTGATCTTACAATTTTATTTTCTCAGGATTCCAAGTCGCCGATGCCTGCTGATGATATCAATGCAATTTGGGAAGACACCAAAGACATGGGTGTACTTTTTGGCAAAGGAGGGCTCTATGGAAATGTAAGTACAATAAATTAGTTATTGCATATTGTATTTAAATTCAACCAATTTTTGTTGTCATTGGCTAATCCCTTTACATAGTTAACTGTACACAGTTCTTAGACAGTTGTTGGTTGACGTTAGATGTTTGAATCGATCCGCGAGTCATTTCACTAGATACAAATAGCAATAGCATCTACAATCAAATGTCTACTTACACTAAATAATTATAATTATATACGTCATTCATACATTGTTGTTCATTGATTGGTTAAAAATGGGTCACATGATCAAAAATAAACACGCTATTTTTCCAAAAGTACTATTTACGGCTCCCAAAAGTACTATTTACGGCTCCCAAGAAGACTATTTACGGCGCACCGGTAGTTTCACACGGCGTTGTACTACGCGAGAGGGCGCATCCCCGGGCGCAGTGTGACGAACGTTCGATGCACTGCCTTGAATTGAACTTTAAAAACTTTTGAACTGATGAAGATTGGAACTTACCGGATGATTTTTGAATTTGAACTTTATGGAATTAGAAATATATGAATGACGTATATAAAACAAATCTATTCTGCCTTTATTCGAGTCTCTATATTAAAACTATGGTCCCTCTGTGACTACAATAGTGCTATTGCAGTCACCTCGGGCCCATAGTTTTAACCAGAGTCTCTCATGACAGTATATATGTGTATACTATACTTATAATGTGACCCAAATAAATGCAAAATCCTTTTGCTAAAGGAGTTAAACAGATTTGTGTACAGGTTTTGAGGGAAGGAACTAATTTGAAGCTGTCAAATATATTCAATTTGTGGAGCCAGTGCAAGCAAGCCAGTCAAACTGCATCACCCATGCCAGCTGCCTGTGTACAACTCTTTGATTTAATTGCAAGACTATAACAAATATTTGAATTTGTTATTTATTCCTTACAGACGTTGAGAATCAAACCCCCAATGTGCATCACCATGGACGATGTCAACTTTGGCCTGGCTGTTTTCCGCAAAGCCCTGGATAACTACCTTGAGAAAAGTTAAAGATCTCTGCTCAAGATGATCGCCTTGAGAAAAGTTAAAGATCTCTGCTCAAGATGATCGCCTTGAGAAAAGTTAAAGATCTCTGCTCAAGATGATCGTCGTGAATTAAGAATTCCAGACTTCACGCTCGGCATTAGCCAGACATTTTCCAGCAAATAAAGTTAATGCCTAAGAAGCTATTATCGTTATATCCATAGAAAACCAGATTCCATATACTGCCACATTGTTTATGGTAACATTTAAAATGATGCACCAACAAATTGACAATTTGTTATTGAAATCACATAGCAACAGGGACTTGAAATAACATGTCTGAAAAATATGGCCTAATACCTGGATTCAGCGCATCCACATGTACCAGCATAAAATTATGATTTACATAAATGCAGTGTGTATATAGGTCATTTTTGTGCGCATTCATTTATTCATAGCGATGGTAATTGAACAAGTTCCATCACGTACATGTGGGATGCTGTGTGGATGCTGTTTTAAATGATATAGATGACGGCAATTGAAGGGAGATCTGGTTTCTATATTTTATATCAATGGTTTAATTAACTTAAATTGTTGGTTAGGATTCTGTTCATAGTTGATATACTGGCACCAAAATAACTGCATTTTAACTCAGATTTTCAGTAAAAGTGGATCTTGGAAGGGGCTTTGTCTGCAATATTTGATTAGGAGATTTTGTTTTGTTGCCAGTTATCAGGCAATTGCCTAATATCCTACTTTTTACTAATCCAAATTTCCACACCTTCATTTATTTTCAGCCCATTTGGGACTTTTTAGCCCAAATTCATGCATCTTTCAAGCTTCTCATTTTTTTCTCCTTCAGTCCTGCTGGCATCCCTATGTTCAAATGTTGCAGACTGTATTGATCACTTGGAACAATGTCCTTGTAATAGTACAGAAGTACAGAAAATTATCTGAAATTAGCTCTGTATTTATAACTTGCCATGTATGCTATAATACGTCGGTTAGAGTTCGCAAAGTACCTGGGATATTGTGTAATTTTCAATTTGTTTGAAAGTCATGCTAGTTGCCCCATTGTTCATATTATATGCGACTCAAAATATTATTTCTTTCATCTAACTCTGCGCAGTGGCGTTGTGTATGTATTCTAATAATTAAAACCTGTTATTTCTTACTTAATTATTGGCGTTGGCCGTTTACTTAATTATTGGCGTACCCAATAAAACAAGAAGATAATTTTAGCGCTTGTTATAAATCTTGCATTGATTACCAGAATGCGTTCTGACATTACTGCTAAGAAATTAGATGAAAGAAGAATAGTGCCATTTTCAATTTATTTTAAATAAATTGTACCAGTGACCGACTGACTACATTGTATATATTAATCATTAAGTGAGTCATAGTATAGCTTAGGCCTAACAAAAAAGAGTTTGATTAGCCTTACCTGACCGACTCTAAATACAACGCCGATCCTGAATATTTGTTTATTATTTTGAGGGAGAAAAAAAATTAAAATTAAAAAAAAATTAAAAAATTAATTAAAAAATTAAAATTAAAATTGAACAAAGTATCAAAGTTTCTGACTGTTTGCTTTCATTTTCGGCTATTTCAAGTCCCCAAATCAGGTGATTTAAAAATTTAAAAAATCCCGACTGACCTACCCTATTTGTTTTTGTCATGTTAGGCCAATCAAACCATTTTTTTAGGCCTTATTATGTATGTTTGTGAATTAATAGTACACATTTCCCAAATCATTGCTTGTCCTTAAGTGTATTTCAGTTAGGTGCAGGGCTTGGTGTCTGCAAATTAAAGCAATCCTCTACTTTATTTTTGTGGACATTTCATTATATAGAGAGAGATTGACATGTGAGCAATTTGGCTTTTATAAAGTCGTTAATAATTTAATATAATATACCAACTAAAATAAGGATATGTTGTTGGCGCTCAGGAACCGTTTTTCGCAGAAATTATAAAGGTTCATTATTAATGTAGAATGGTCTCATCAAAACATAAAAAAAAGATCCTTTCAGGAAGGACTATTCTTGATTTAGACCAGGTTTAAGTTGTTTTGTGCATAAGAGTTTGAGTCTGTATTTGCTCAACAATATATTATAGAAGTTAGGAGACTCACTTTGTTTGTCTATTGGGTAAGATTTGGCATGACTAAATCATTTTCGATTACAAAGTATTCCTGACCACTAGTCAACTGCTAATGCTGCAATTAGTCTTGCTATAGACATTTATTTATTTGTGTTTGTGTACATACGACTTGATTTCCAGAAGCTAGTCAAAAAACAAAATCTAAACAAAAACACATTTCTTTTCTATGAGTCTCAAAGTCATACGCTTTGAGCATGTACATATTAGTATAGATAGATGAATCTTGTTGGTATGCGGTATCATACTGGTGATATACCCAACATTGCTGAATATAATATAACATTTATTGGCATTTTTAAATGTCCAAAATTGCAGGGTTGAGGTTCTATATATTTTCAAGTGCTAATCAACTGTAATTAATGTTTGTAAATAAACCTATATGTTTCTTTTAAAAGTTGTATGTAAACATAATATTGTCATTTTTATGTGTGAACATCTTATGTAAGTAAATGTAGTTTACATTAATTATCAAAACAGAACAGACACTGATAGCATTTTGCTAGGGTAAGTTTAAGAAATAGTTGCAAGACAATTAAAAATATTTATTTAAGTTCATTATTATTATTATTATTATTGTTGTAATCAGATGATAAATTGTAAATGATGTTAGATACTAGGTGACATATTAGCTATCATCCTCTATGACTGAGGCTTGTTTACCTACCCCCATTCCTCATTTTGGAGGATATATATGTAAATGGTAATAAGAGAACATTTTGATTTTAAAAATCCAGGCATGTATTTCTTGCGTTGTACAGCGCCTCAACAGGTACCTTTGTTAAAGGAAGTCTCCCGCAAGCATAAAAGTGTGCATTATATGTTAGAAATATAACTATCGAGCCCAACTTTTGTAATGATATAGAAGAAAACACCACACTTATGACAAAAACAAATAAAAACCGCAATCTCTCAACATGCCCTTTTTAAAATTCGCGGCGATCAAAAGTCCCAGTGTCGATGATGTCATAGTTGTACAATACACATACGCAAATTTGAGCACCGATACCCATGACGTCATCGACACCGGGACTTTTAATCGCCGCGAATTTTAAAAAGTGCATGTTGAGTGATGGCAGTTTTTATTCATTTTTGTGACTAGTACGGTGTTTTGTTCTATATAATTACGTAACTTCGGCTCGATAATTATGTTTCTAACAAATAATGCTCAATGTTGTGCTTGCGGGACCATTCCTTTAAAAGAAACTAAGATATTGTATTATATTAATAGCAAGATATTTATGGGCGAGATGTATGCATCAATAAATTGTTTTTATCTTACTATAGATTCTGTGATATCTTGTGGTTTTGTAAGTCTAAATTGTGAACATGTAGACAATTTTAACCATACTCCATACACTTTTCTCAATGCTGTGAGTAGGAGTGTATGCCAGTAATGGGCACGGTATTTATGCACAAATGACAGAATATTTTCTTGGATCACATGTGTAAATACACATGCAAGCAATGGCGAGGTGCAATCACTGAAATATGCTCTTATGTCACTGCGCAGAGGTAGATGACCAATGGATTTCAGTGTGTATTTATCAAATCTCAAGCACCAACATTATGCTGATCTTAAAATTACCAGACCTTTTTTGAAATTGACAGCCCAGGATTCGAACCAGGAACCTCCAGCACCCAGGACACAGAAATTTCACAACATGATAATTTCATTGAAAACTTTGCATCCAGGCGCCGGTTGATGGGCTGGGTCGTGGTATTTTGTGGTATTTGGTAGGGTTAGGGTTATCATAATTATAGGCTGCAATAAACTAAATCACAAAATAATTATGATACATCACATATTGGATGACGTGATAACTGACTGCAACTACCAAATCTCTCTCCTCTTCCACTACATCATTTTATTGATTATTTGACATGTTCTTAACTGAAACATTTCGGAGATACTCCAATGATTCAGGCACATGATCTAAAGTAACCTTGCGTCCAACATCAGTTTCAATGTGTGCGAATTCTTTAGTTTGCGAGGTACTTTATACTGGTTAAACGATGCGGTTGTATTGGCGACGGTGTAATTCTCCATAGCTTTGAAAGTACCCGGCTTGACAAAGTACACACGAGGGGGCGATATAGTTCCTGCGTTTCTGTAGCTCTTGTAGTAATTGTTTTGTCCTTTCAGAATCTCATCAAACTAAAAAATAGAAAATAACAAAGAGTGTAGGCTTACAATGTTAAACTCTTACTACATTTTAAAGTTTGAAGAATTTGTAGGTTTCATTTTAGAGAAAAAATAACGTAGGTCCTACTTTACTGAGGTGGTGAATCGTTTCAGTTGTATTATACAACTTAAACGACTCGCCACCTCGGTGAATTATACACACATATTTACTGTTCATGAGGGAAATGGTGCAAAATAGCTCCTCGAGGTGACTACAATTTTCCCAAGACCGAAGGTCAAGGGAAAATAGTAGGGCCACGGTTTCCAGTTACCGAGGGGACCACCTATTTTGCACCATTTCTCGAATATAGAGCAGTAAATATTTGTTTTATATAACATACAAATATTTCTGTCATTTGATATACTTGATAAACAAAAGATAATAGACCTACAATCCTTGAAAAAAGTCTTGGAACGCTCACTCGTTAACAACGGTAAACTATCACCCCCCTCCCCCCACCCCCCGTGCAATGTTGATGAATGTTTATGTCTTCAGCAGCTGTTGTTCAAGGTGTCCAACATTAATCGATGGGGTGAGGGAAATGTTGTCTAAAATGTCCTATTCACAGTTGAAAGGTAGATGTTCAGATTGTTGGCCCGATTTTCAACTTGATGTTTTCTATCTTACATGAAAGGTCATCCTTAAGATTGTCACATTCCAAAGTTTGAGTTGCATAACTCCAATTGTTCTATTTTTAGAAGCACAAGGTCACAAGAATTTTGCCCATTGAGAAGTACACAAACTGGTTGGTAGTTAACCACCTTTGGCAGTAATTCACCACATTTTAGCCTATAATTTCTAAATGGAACATTTCTGTGGTCTAAGATTTTACAGACATACAATATGGGGATTCATCTGATATCAAAATATCATGATGTGAAGAAGAAAAAAATAGCCCCCAAAAAGTGATCGGAACATACACCTTTAACAAAATAAACATTTAAAGATCAGCGAACAAATTCTGCACATAATGATCAAAACGTGTAAAGCGTTCCAAGGACATTTTCCAAGATTATAGGCCTACTCAACACTGCTCAGTGTATCAACTATCAATCAAGTTATGGTAAATTGCCGCGATCGCGACCGGGGAAAAAGTTCCCATAAAAAGGTACTATTTCCCTCCAGTGAAATAGTGGGGAAATAGTCAAACTATTTCATGTCACATGATGTAGTATCCACCAATCAAATGACAGGAATATTTTTATGTGCTATATAATAGGCCATGTCGTTTTCTTAACCTGTGCAAAGCACAATTTGTAGTGCTTCTGTAGACCCCAATCTGTTTTTGTTTTTGCGAATCTTTTGAAAAAATTAGTTGTTTTTTTAAATGTTTGAGTTTGTTTTGATTCAAAAATTGCTGAAAATTCACCAAAATGTCCCGAAATTTGTGAACACAACCCCAAAACCCCAACTAAACGCCCGACCGACCCCATAGGCATATGTACGTGTTATTGAATAACATCAGTTCACATAATTTTGGCGTGATCAGTCACCTAAACAGGTTTTATTTTTGTTTTACAGTGACACCACATCAGTAACGCTAACCATTGCTTAACTATCTGTATCCTTAACTAAATCTAGCTGCAACCTGTAAAAAGGCCACCAAACAACCAGAGGTTCTGCCTGATAAGCGATTACAATTATATAGCCACATTAAGTTACATTAGAATATCTTACAGCAAGAGTACATCTGATGGAGAACATCAAAGAATGACAACTTTTGAGATAGAGAAAAGAACATACGTACCTCTTGTTGTTTTTTGTCATCCACTATTGTAGATGAATTCCCATTTTCTAATTCTATGAATACCAGGTAGAACTGGGTACCTTTATCGAATTCATCTGATGCTGTAAGGATGAATGGTTAAAGAGGTTTCAATCATTGTATGATGCAGCTATGAAGAGAGAGTATACAGGGTGTAACAAAAAAAGACGCAACACTTTTTGCCAAGAGCGATGCGATTACGGCAAATCACATATATCGCCCTGAGACTTAGAATTAGATATTCTGTTAAGACTACTTCTTGGGGAAGGCTATTATAAGTATGGTACAATATTCAAAAGATGAACAAATGAAGTAGTCCAGTAAAGGTAGGAATTGTTTTGTATGAATCATTCATTGTTAGTTTGTGATGGTGACATTATGGTGCAGCTCGATCCTCGAAAATGCTGTCCTTGTTTCAAGACGCATCGACGAGCACATTCCCGCATGAGAAGCACTTCTCGACGTGTCATCCGTGTGCGGCTTATTCCCTAAACAGCGTTAGTGATGCAGTTCCTAAGATCTTTGAGATTAGTTGGTGATGTCTGGAAGACTTGGGACTCAACATAACTCCCCAAAAGGCTAATGGTGTTAAGGTCTAGAGAAAGCGAGCAGGCCACTCCGTAGCATGTCCAAGACCAACAACTCTGTTTATAGGTAAGTGATGTGCCGAGCGAAGCTCGCGCGCGGAGTGCCTATCTCTCTTTCTTTGGCGTTTAGGCCAGACTCCTCTTTTCTTCCCAACATGAATTAATGCTGGTACCCATTTATACACCTGGGTAGAGAGGAGTAATTGCGGTAAAGTGCCTTTCAAGGACACAACACGCTGGTGGAAACGAGTCTCGAACCCACAACCTTTGTATTGTGGAGCGAGAATGTATCCGTTAGACCACGCGTGCCCGTTCAGCGAATTCGTAATCGTTATCGCTGTAATTTGACAATGTGATAGTCAAGAAATAGTCCTAACAGAATATCTAAGTTTTAGGGCGATATGTGATTTGTTGTAATCATACAGCTCTCGGCAAAAAGTGTTGCGTTTTTTTTTATATACACCCTGTATACGTACATGTTGGCATTTCCATCTTACATGTATTCGTTTTTCTTATTATGCAAATAAGTATTAAATTTCAGATTCCACCAAAAGATGCAAGATTATCAGAAACACTGTTTTCATATATGCGCCTCATGACCTATTTCATAAAAGTTAGGATGGTTCATAATTTGACTTGGGATTGATTCTTGAATTCTTTCTTAAGCCTTTTACGAAGAATATTAAAGAGTTCTCCCAACCAAAGTAGGGCTTTACAATTAAAGTTGAAGCCATGTCTAAGGTTTGACGTAGGTCATATTTCATGAAGATCACATTATGTGTTTTGAATTTATGGAAGAAGAGTTAACTCATCTTATTTTTTTCAATCTTAAAACCTTTTCAATGACGTATAGGTCCTATTTCATGAAGATCAAATTATGAATTGTTTAAACATTCTTTATAAGTAGGCCTACAGTGCAGTTAAAAGCATTAGAAGAATAACTCATCTTTAACTTTCATGAAATAGTATTCTGGACTTGTTAAGAGTATTTTTTTCTGAAGATATATAGAAATCCAGCTTACCAATCAAAGACTTAGTTTTGGGTAGACCCAGGCCCGTAACTACCCCCCCCCCCCAACCGCTCTCAAACTTTCTGAGATGACTGATGCAAAACACTTTAAACAGTTAGCTACAGTTTTGTAGCAAACAGTTAGCTACAGTTTTGTAGCTAACTAAAAAGGCAATAAATACTCAACTGTTATCACTGATCTGTGTTAGAAGAGTACACTCAGCGGAAGTCCAAGAGACGAGTCTTGTTTCAGGCCAATAAGATACAACATGACAGACTGCTTCATTCACCGATAGCTCTGTAACCTTCTCTGCTCGTAGATTCAGTAACTGCCCAGATCTATATTGAAAACCATAGGGGGATTAATACTTTAGGATTGGCGATTTCAGTCTATTTGTTTGTAGAACAGCTTTGCCATTTGTCGTAGAACAGCTTTGATTTGCGGAATTGTCAACATTGGGAGTTTTTTAAATGTTAATCCAATTCATCTTTTCAAACCGCCAATTCTCATAAACCAGATGATGCACAAAAACTTGAATGAACTTATCACTAATGACAATGATTATCACGCATTTTATAAACAAATCAGTTATATTTACCTATATCGAAACTGGACAACCGGTGTCTTGTAGTGAAAATCCACCACTTCTATGACGTCACCAAACCTATAACGGTAGAATCCGCTTGTTGTACTTGCGACCATCTCATATCTCTCGCCTTTCTTAACTTCGTCAATCAGCAACGTTGCAGGTTGGTCGTCATTTCTGCTCATGAGATATAAACAATATTCGAATCGATCGGGAACCACATAACTATACAATACTATCTCAAGCTTGCAAACACGATGGACTGAGTCCTAGATTTCAAAGTGTGTTTCATCTCAAGGTGAAAACAATAAAATCGAAGCTTTTGTACGACGGGAAAGAAGATTCTAAATTTGGAATTTACAACTTAGTACAGGGTGTCCCGAAAAAAACCTGTGCACGTATTTACATAACTTATTGGCGATGAAGTCTCAAAAGTTGGTGTTATATTGAAAGACGTAACGCCTAGCTTTCAGGAGCCGTTTATTTCATCTGATGATTTGGTTTTGTCAATCCTGAGATAATTATGATCAATTAACTAAAGCTACTGGTTGTGCCACTTTTACAGATAGAATGCTCATAAGCATCAAACCGATACTAACTTGTTCTTCCAATGGGCATCAATCCGTCATCAAACATTAGGGGAAGAGGTGGAGGCATTCGGCCTGAATTGTTAAAATATTCAGTTTTGTTTGGCTACACAGACACTCATTCTATTATTTAAACATAATGGTCACGCGTTATGAACTCGCCAGATATGAACTAGGCAGATTTTTTTTTTTTTAATCTTAATTAAACCTAAAATCTGTTAAAATTAATTGTTTTGTTATTTTTCAAATAACATTTTACTCCGAATTTTGTTCCTACTAGCGAAAGTTAAACCCTCATATTTCAGTCATTTCGATAAATATACACGTTAAACTTTTAATCGTTTAAAGCAATCATTTACGTCTATGGCACGTGTCCGAGAAGTATTAATGTCGCAGGGTCTTGCATTAAAAGACAGTAGGGTGGAGAAAATGAACTTTTATACAGAGCTCTATGGAGAAAAAAAATACATAATCGTCGATATCGCGAAAAGAAAATCATTAATTGCACAATTTTTTTCTTCAGTTTAACTTTTTTGGGTAGCCTATATAGGAATCTTTTCTTATAAAAAAACAAAACAAAAAAAAAACCGAAAAGAAATTATATAATTATATATCAATTATAACTCCCCGCCCTTTCAGTA
This sequence comes from Ophiura sarsii, assembly GCA_035610835.1. Lineage (NCBI taxonomy): Eukaryota > Metazoa > Echinodermata > Ophiuroidea > Amphilepidida > Ophiuridae > Ophiura > Ophiura sarsii. The sequence goes on along the minus strand of CM069458.1, from coordinate 59,339,802 downwards.
AAAACAAACAAACTACCTAGACATTCAATTCAACAAGAATTTCTTTCAATAGGATGACTGCGGTCCTGACAAGTATTTATTTTAAAAAGGATGGTAGCTGTCCTCACAAAATGTAATATTGCTCTGTTAATTTTGCTATCTTCAGTAGATAGCAGGATATCCATGCATGACAATTTCCACTCATAAATAATTATAACAACATGGAAATATCATTAAAATGGTTATAAAATGTTCCAAACGATTCAAGGTAACTATCCCAGTACATTTTAAGTACATTCAGCACAATATCAATTTCCTTAAGGGTGCACTACACTAAATGGGGTTTCCCCTACCCTTAAGGACGGCGTTTAAAATTAAAATCGGAAAGTATGCATCACAAAATCCTCAATTAAAAAGACTTGACAGTAATACCATTGCGTACATGCCTATGATTTTTCATTAATTATGATAAATGGGACATCACCTACATGCACCCTGACTATAAACTGTGAATATCATCTAGGTAAATGTTGAGAGATCTTTCAAATTTGTGCTTTTTACTGGAAACATTGGCGATTACGGCGACATTTCCAAGCTCGTCAGAGAGGTAGTCAATTCCATGGACATATTTTGGAAAATCGAGCTGGTTGAAAATTGACCCCATAAGGTGGTGCTGTGCTGTTACACTTTTTAGTTTCATGCTGTCATATTCCTTCAATATTTTTAAAACCACTAAAACTATCTCAACAAATTTGGGATCATTTTAAAGCCCTTATAACAAGCTATCTGTCTGCAAAATGGCATTGGTATAGATAATACAGAAAGGGAGATACAGCTGTTTGAAGTTTGGGGACCAGGGGTGGTGCCGGGAGGGTGCCGCCTGTACAAACTCAATGGGGATGATCCTATGCTTTGTTCTTTTTACAATAATTACTAACTATAGTCATCCCCTGATGTTACAAACACCATTCTGGTCTCATTTTAAAGGATATTTAGTAGTCTTTAAGTATGTGGTTCAACAGACTTGTCAACTATTTGTAACAACTAATTAATTATGGATAAGACCATGATCATCAGCTTTCTTCCTATTCGCTACACAGTCAACATGAATAATCATGCAGCCTCAATTTACCGGATTTATAAAAATGACTATAACAGGAAAAGTTTTCAACCTATGATAGCAAAATTATACACTTTTGGAAAGCTTGTGACTAGAGGAATTAAGAAATGCAGTTTAGATCAGAGAAGGGTACATCTTTAACAAATATTTCTGAAAATTCTAAAAATATATAAAATAAAAATTGAAGATATTCACTATAGCCGGTATGATTACCTTACCGACGTAGTAACCTTTGACAATTATATATCATCTAATGGGTAATTTCATTGAGGAATATAAATATGTAAAGTAAATATGGATAGGGGTATAGGTATAAAAATGTATAGGGATCTTAAATTAAAAATTAAAAACTCTGATATTCTTCCGAACATTGTGAATCATTCCATTTTTAGTCCTTGGTTGTACTATAATTTCAATGGCATGCATATTTGGTTTCCTCATGCAATTTCCCTTCAGAAAATGTATACTTTTACTACCTCAGGGGGTATACAACTTGCAAATATAAATGTGTAAAGTTAAAATCATGTCGCGAAAGCCAAAATCCGTGTGTAACGCGAAAGGAGGCGAGCTTTTAACACATGACCATATATATAGACCCTTTCTTTACTTTGAACATTTGTACGATGCTTGATCTGATATATGATAAATGACCATATTGTGCTATCTTCAGTAGATACTATTTTAATGATACTTAGGGGAAGGTAGAAAAAATATATGGATCTCAAATAAATAAACTCAGATATTTTTCCGAACATTGTGAATCATACCATTTTTGTCCTTGGTCGTACTATAATTTCAATGGCATATTTGGTTCCTCATGCAATTTCCCTTCAGAAAATGTATACTTTTACTACCTCAGGGGGTATACGAGCAAATATAAATGTGTAAAGTTAAAATCATGTGGCACAACGTCGATTTTAGGCAGCTTTAGTTAATTGGTCATATCTCAGAGTTTACAAAACCAAATTAGATGAAATAAACGGCATCTGAAAGCCTTATAAGTTCATGTTATACAATAAAAATATACAAATCCCAGTTTTTATCATAATTGAAGGCGCATCCTCCAACATATCTCTTCATGCCTTTTTAAGGTAATGTATTCCAGTGGGTGAATGGATTCCAAATGGAATAGCCCATTCGTGACGTACTCACATCTTGCTCTCTGGTATGAATTCATATATGACACTATGCGGTAATAAGACGTATCTTGGCTCCTCTCCTGGCCATAGATTGAGCCCGTAATCTCCTTCTGTCCCAGCAAACACTGGACTGAATATTGGAAGACCTGAAAGTGAGGCGTATAGGTGCACAATTAATACGGTGGGCTCCAAAGTAAAAAAATTGACTTTTACCCTATACATATTTACAAAAACACCACGCAGAGATTCCTTGGGAAGCTAATCAATAAAGACATGAAAGGACGATAACACCAGACAAATGGTTAATAACAGTAAGATGTCTGATATGTTAGAAATAAAAGATGCAAAGGGAATCATAAAGATGTGGATATATATACAATCATAGGCCGATGATCATACCAAAAATGGTATGGGAATTTACAATTTACAATTACCCAATCATTGTATTGAAAAACTGTCGGCAACCCGCACACAGTACCTGAAGAGATGGGCAGGAATAAACAGAAGCACTAACAAACAGTTCCTTGTACAGGTTTAGAAAACGACATGGCCAACAACTGAAACGATTCACCACCTCAGCATGCTCAGTGCTAGTGAAGTGTATGCAGTTAACCAAATATCATCTGAACAAGCACTCCAGATATCATGATATGTGGAAACTCAAACACTGTCCGGAAAGTGTTTATAGAGAAGAAGAAAAAGAATCCCCACCTTGAACACAGCATCCAAAAACAGGCCTGGGAACAAGTTATGACATCTGTTTTTGCAGAAGCGTTACAGATGGTATTGATACCACCTCAAACGATATGCCATGAGGGAAGGGAGCGGGGAAGGGAGATGGTTGAGCGTGCACAACACCGGTATAATCCGCCAATATCATCCGCAGCCCATAGAGACCTTAAAGCATACATGATACACACATGAAGAATGAAAAGCTAGTCTGCAACATGGTGATTTGTTCTCCAATTGTCATTTGCAAGATAATAACATTAAGAGCGCTCATCTTAAAACGGGTGAAACGAAGGCTCCGAAAATGACTATTGGTAATCTACCAATTAATTTTTCTTTCTTGTATTACACAGCGTCCACATTTTAGGCATATTCATAAAGAATTGATAAGACCTGATAGAGCAAAAAGGCGTATACTTTCCACTAGCTAGGATCTTGCAGAACAGTGTCTCATGGAGAATGAAAGCTACCAAAGCACGTCATACTAGTACTATGTATATCAAGTTCTTGATATTCTAGGAGTTAAAAATGGACTTGTGATTTTAATCTATATTTAGACCATTTTCTGATATTTCGGCAAACCCTAGCCGTGAGTCTCTCATGGTCAAACATGTTGATATCTTATAAATTCATTTCATCTTCGATAACTGAGAGGATTTATTTATATTGTTAGATTATTTTCTACATTCTTTAGGTTTTCGGCGGCCATTTTGGTAGCCTTCTTGGATCCAAAGAAGTATAATTGATCAAAATTACTAAGCACGTGTTTCAAATGTTGAAATGCGCTGTTCTTGTTTTCTTGACACCTTTTATATTTGATCGATTTTTAGTCTTTGTTTTGGGTTAAATGTCACCATTTTTGGCGGCCATCTTGAATATCAAGAATATGTTTTCGGACAATTAAAGGACGGTAAAAAGGTTTGTTTGGGGGAGTCCTATGGGTGCACGATGGACCCCTGTAGATAATTGTGAGGCTGTGAGGCATAAAACAAGTTAAATCAGTGAAATGCCTCTTTGCCAACTAACTTTTAAACGAGGAACTTCACCAAAACGTGTATAAAACGTCTATCCACTCCGCGTAATTAAAGACATTATTAAGCCTGGTTTAGGCCCTAAGTAATTTTGCGTATTTTCAGCACTTTAGTATTGATTCATTTCATCTTCGATAACTGAGAGGATTTATTTATATTGTTAGATTATTTTCTACATTCTTTAGGTTTTCGGCGGCCATTTTGGTAGCCTTCTTGGATCCAAAGAAGTATAATTGATCAAAATTACTAAGCACGTGTTTCAAATGTTGAAATGCGCTGTTCTTGTTTTCTTGACACCTTTTATTTTATGGACATAGAGGAAGTTACCTTTTGCATATCCGTTGTTGAGTCTCTCTGTGAAATCCGCAGTATTGATACCGACTAGAAAAATTAAGTGTGGCCAAACACGATGCACGATACCATCAAAACCTTGCTGAAATTCCCGCCTGAGTTCTTCCGCTCTTTGTGGATCCGGGGACATCACCTTCTGACAGGCGTCTCTTACATCAGCGGCTATCAGCAATTCGTCATCAATAGTACCTGTTGCGATATCATGGACGATCTTTTCCCAGTCCTTTTCTACGATAGTCATTGCTTTATGTATCATTGAAGAGAATGGAGCGACCCAATGACCGATGTCTTTATCACGCAGACCAAAAAGCATAGCAATATAAGTAGCTTCAAATTCATTGGTTATGCTCAGTGCTTCCCAAGGCGTGCTAAACATAAGACTAATGATTCTCATTTCGTCCGTGAACAAATGCATCGGACCCACAACATGGCCAGAAGGAGTGGTGGTTGGTTTTGGATTTACATAAAGCATTAACGTTTTCTGTAGTGGACTAAACCAGCCATATTTATCTCCAACAGTCGACATCCACGCGGAGGTACTGGACATCAAGACGTACCCGCGGGAGTTTGGGATGGGAATAAGTTTGCCATTTCCGGTTGTCCCGGAAGTAATTCCGAAACGTATCAACTCATCGTTGATCAATATATCATTCTCCCCATTGGCCATCCTTTGCACATAGATGGCGTAGTGGTCATACGTTGTAAGCGGGTGCAGCTTTTGTAAGTCTTTTAAACTTTTGATGTTCCTGAAGTCATGACGTTTTCCGTACTGAGTATTGGCATCTCGGGCCAATCGGTCTAGTAGAAGTGTTTCCTGGGTCTTTCGAGGATTACGAATACATTGGGTCAATTTACGCTTAATGAAAACAGCCGATAGCCTGGCAACCTGGTTAATTGTGTATGATAGAAGGAGGCTGGAGATTGTGTGATGTTTGGAGCTTCTGACGAGGGAGATATGCAGACACACTATAGCCAGTAGCAGCGATGTGACAAATGGAATAGCTGCGGGCAGACAGAATGGAAACATGGAAATAGTATGTGGTCAGAAGTCACAAACTGGTCAAAAAAAAGGTTTCACTTCTAATAATGTTGAGAAATGCACCAATTCTGATTAAACGGGACAAAACTTAAGTTTTACATACTTAATGACCCACAAACTATATTGTTGGAAAGCTTAAGATTCAAGGTTTTTTATTTTTGCAAAAAAAAATCAAATTATACAGGGTGTGTACAATTTTTACAGGGTGCAACATAAACAATTTGATCGTTTTTGCTCCTCACAAAATAGTTTGATAGTTTGTACAATTAGGGTTTAGCTGAAAATTCTCACCAAAATCAGAACAACCGCAGAAGGTGCTACCAAATTTGCTAAGAATCATTTGCCCAAAATGTACACAGGAAAAGTACAGGGTGTCTAAAATTATGATGAAATAATGCATAAAATGAATGTTTGTATATAATATTCTATAAAATTTAGTTAGCATGGACCATTTAATTTAAAAGAAAATGATTATCAAAATGAACTACATGAATATCGTTAAAGTTCTTTTTATTTTGAATACAGGGTGGTCCAAAATAGGTCTAAATAGCAAATTTTTCATAAATCTATGAACAATTCTGTGAAGAAACACTTCTGGCTTTTTTAGTTAAATGTTTTACTACCCAGGGTAGAAAAGGACTGAAGAGTCACACAAATGAAATAGAGAGACTGCGATTTGGCCATTGTTTAATCAATAAAATGAATAAAACTGTGTATGTTTTACATTAAAACACTCCCTGAATTGAACATCATATTCTAGTAGAGAATGTCTAGATAACAATTCAATATTAGTATTAATAGTAGCAGGCACATGTTATTAACACATATGAAAAGTTTGAAAACTTTCCTATGTATACTTTTAAAATGGCATCAATTTCAAAAGTTCTAGTTTTCCGCTATTTTGTGTACAAACCTATGGGCTCCTCATCCACCGGCTCCTCATCCACCGCTCCCACCCTTGACTCACTCGACGTTTAGATTGATAACTTCACTGTTGCTAAACATGTGGCTTTAATTCTTTTTTTATTCGGTAGCTGGATAAATTGTCTTTAATATGATACCAAAAATGTTATGTTTTTTTGACAACTTCTATTTAAAATAGAAACACGTATCACGATTTTAAGGATTTTTTGAAACGATCCCACCTTATTTGATATACCTATTAGTGACCTGTGACCTATGGCGTTAATATCAAGATCATTCATGCAGATATTGATTGGATAGGAATGACATCAATAGGCTCTTCCAGTCCAAATCCATACACCCCTTTAAAAGACATTATCACCTACACAGGGAATGCCGATTTTAAAAAGAGTTACCCATTCGGGTAACCCCATTTGGAATCAATGCTCCATGTGTACGCGGAAGATAAGGTTAATCTTTATCATGTTTATCGGGGGTGTATGGTGTTTAACTGTAATAGCCCAATGTGGATCCATCAACAAATTAACATTTCACAAGTTTTGCGACGTTTCACACGCTGTAATCAATAGACGTTATTCGTAATTGGCGCATTTATATCAAAAGAGGGCCGTGCTATAATACAACTGAGCATGCTCAGAGCAGCCGAGAGACGAGAGTGATGTAGTTTTTCAATGTGGTGAACTTTGCACTATAATCATGCATACAAATTCTTCATATTATATAGGCCTACTTCTGAGCTGTTCAATATTTGACCTTACATTCGTGAAATAAACTTGAACGTATAAACTATTATATCCATTCCACTAGTTTGAAATGAAATGTTTGCTGGTAACCGACGCTATAGGAAAATGTAGAAGTTCGCAGTTCATTATACGAGTATATTGCAGTTAAAGTACGAGATTGTATGTTTATCGGCGTGACATCGAGTATGTCTCCCTCTTTACCAAGAAATCGCCAATTACGAATAACGTCTATTGCCTGCATATGTGGCCTAATGATGATAGAGACTTCATCAGAATTTGAGTGAGAATCCAGTCTGCTCCTCATTGGCGTTTTCAGGATTCGAGGGGACGACAGTTGGGGACATTTGCATATTGTTACGACAAATAAAAGTTCGGACTTGCGCATGAAAAAACACACCAATATTTTGTTCACCCAAAGTGATTAATTCTAAAGTAGCTGCGCGCAAAATAATATTAAATTTTTAACCCCCAAAATGGTTGGATTTTTATTTCTATTTTTAGCCTCGATTTGGTATCGCCGACAGACCACGCTCTTTCAGTTTAAAGAAGCCAGTTTTACTATACCAGAACATTTCTTCATAACGACAGACAATTGAAGAAAATGACTGTCTTTCTTTACCTGAAACAATGCTCCAAAACGTCCATACTATGTAACTTCTGCTTGTATTAGTCTCAGGTTTGTCAGTAAAGAAAGCACGATGAACCAATGCAACAAATATCGATGAGAAGACAATACCAATCGCCAAGAAAAACAACTGCAGTCTTGTCCTCGCCATACTGGATCGCTGGTGTAGGTCCAACCGGGAGGTCCAACGGGGCAGAGACTCAGAATCACTCTAAATGGGTTTAGTATCCGAGTAAATTGGTAAAAGCCTATTATCATTGCTCATTGATTATAGGCAAACACTTTTTTCCAGCGATGAAGAATTCAGAAATGAAATATACGGATGCTGATTCTGCTATGTAGTTGAGGTCAAGTTCTTAGTAACCGTGATAATTTTCAAATAAATGATTAAACCAACTGTTTTCTTCGAATTTTGGTAGTAATACAAATGTGTAGAATCCCTGGAAGGGTAATGGTTCAAGCGATGCAATGTATGTTGTATTTGCGTAATTCTGTAATAAGCCCTGTAGGGGAACGTGGGGTCTTCGCGGAGTAACCCCGAACGCAGCTGGTGTAGCTAACCTGCGGCGAAAGCTACTATAAAGATACTTTTATGTGTTATACATATCGGGGTCGAGAGTCCTCAAAATGGCAAAAACCAGTTAAGCACCGTAACGACTTTTTAAAGCAGGGGTATTATTTCTATAATCAAATAATGTAACGATGAATAGGGATGAGAATGTACAAGTAAATCATTTAGATGACTTACTTGTATTAAAATATAACGTCTCCGTTTGGGGTCAACATAAGTAGGTTATCAGTACAAGTCAGTGGCGTAGCTAGGATTTTTTTCAGGGGGGGCAAGATTTCTAAAATTTTCGTAAAAGGTTGCCCCCCAAAAAATTCTAGTCACTTACCTCGTGAATTTCACGTAAGTGGTGGGGGGGGGGGGGGGGGGGGGGGGGGGGGGCTCAAAAAAATTCGCACAGTCCAAAAAAATCGCACAGTCCAAAAATATCGCACAGTAAATGTACTACATTTACAATTTTGCTTTCTATTTGCCTAATAACCTCGGTCTTTTGTCTCAATTTTTTCCTATTTCCTTTTTTTCTCACCCCTTTTTTTTTTTTTTAGAGGGGTGGGGGGCGGGGGCTCAAATTGGATTTTTTCGTCAGGGGGGGCATTTCCCCCCCCCCCCCTGCCCCCCCCCCCCCCCCCCCTGAGCTACGCCACTGGTACAAGTGTATAAGCAGGGGATATTCTTCGTGGTTTTCTTATTTTGAGTGAACTTATGACAAAGACACGAACAAATACATCACATCGTAGATTTGACTTTAAAATGTATTTACAACTTCGGTAAGACTTTAAACCCATTTTTTAATATTTATATATGAAGAGCTGTGTTGCAAAAGGGCCTACATCCATTTCTACCTGTTACTCATTTTGCATTATTGAATGATTGGCTATTCAGATGTGGAATGTGGCTTGTATTGTTAGTGCCTCAATTGGCGTGCATGGATGCACTAATCCAAGTCATAGAAACAGTAATGAACAATACAATAATTTGATTAATTCCATGGACTTGTCAATACAAATTCAATAACGCAAAATGAGTAACATGTTGGAGTGGTCTGGTGGCCCTTTTGCAACAAAGCTCTTCATATATTTGTTTGTATCTTCTATTTATATATCAGAATGCATGTTACCTATTTTGTCTGTTTGGTATAATGTAGACCCTCGAAAATTTCACATAGGTTTCTTAAAGTAACTAAGGTTCTTTAATTATTATAGCTGCCTTTTGTGTGGATTATATCCAACCTGTGGTTCAACATGTTTAATAAGCTAACACAACACTATTCGGGCTTCCCCCAGAGCGTGTGGTATTCCAGTAAGGGATGGAGTTGATAAAAACTTGTTCCCAGTTAAGGTATATTGCATACACTTTATATTGGTATGGTTTAATTTATCTAACTTGTTCAAGCAGTTTTATAAGCTTCAATAAACAGTTGTTCGGGATTACCACACTCTCCCCTAAGTGGTGAGTAGTTTGTCCCCGGCCGAAGTTCGATGTGATAAGACCGACCAATATTGACTTGACCGACTTACCTTTGAATACAGGTAAACAGTTAGGCCCATAATGTATTCAGCATTATTTTACAGACGTGAGAAAAGGTTCATGATGGAACGAAGACGTTTGTTTCTAAACTTCAGTTCACAAATATTCAGTTATTTTCCCCTCCATCAAGCAAGAGGCTTTTATTCAATTCCTCACATTTCAAACAAAGCATATACATCTATATTCATAATTGCAAGTACATAATATTAGTGTTACAGATTACATTATGAAAAAAATCCCAGCAAACAACATACAAGTAGAAAAATACAAATTTGCTTAGAAATTGAAACAATATAGAGATGTCCAAATACCAATTTCTTTTCATATTCTTTAAGTATATTATTTAATATATTGCACAGATTATTTCAGCATTTACATGGAAAAGTAATTCAGACTAAAAAAAACATGGCATGGAGTAAGGTTGTTAAAAGCCGCCAACATACAAACAACATTGAACTCGTGTCTTATTTTGGTATAACGATAATATTCGGTTGGCAAAAAACCCCGATATATAACCGCCATTGGGTAAAAATTGAGGTTCATTTTGTAAATTATCTGATCAAGGAAAATGGTACTTTTCTCTCTTTAGACGAATTCCGAAAGAAATATAACATTAGAACCAATTTTATGGAACATGGGGCTTATAAATGCCGTAACAAAATCGTGCAATCACTGCCTAATAAAGAACCGTAACTTACGAGCGATGTAAACTACATTGTACCTCGCTAGTACATGCCCTACAGCGTAACTTACTAATTTTGAGAGCAAAACTGGAGAATAAGAACGGAATAGTGAAGCGAGGTAAATATTCAAATAAATTACCCGGATAAATTAACATCTTCCCACTTCAAAAAAAGATGTCGCAAGCGTCACTCGTGCGTATATATAGTAGAGTCATTTCCATGAGATCCGTGACCAGTTTTAGGATACCTTTTTTTCTTGATGGATTTGTCAAGATGGACTAATTTTAAGAAAAATTAGCTCCTATATACCTCCCAGAATTGACGGAAATCGTTTTTATAGCGCAAAATCCAAAGATAGCCGCCATACAGGGCCCTAAAATTCAAATGGCTTCAATTAAGCTAAAAAGCATACCAAACTGTTCAGCTGAGCACAAGGATTCCGAAAAAAGTATAGTTTGCCCTATCTCCGATGTTTGGTTAACGAGTTATCGGGTAAAACGTGAAAAGGTCGTTGACCTTTACATACGGGGTCAAAATTTAAACTTGCTCCGATCTTGAAAAAACAATATCTGATATTGTTCGTATAATCACAAGGATTCCAGAAATGATTTTTTTTGCCACAGGGAATAGTTTGTGTGGGTCAGCTAAGAAATTCTGCAGCGTGTGTGGTCTAGTCATAGATTTAAAAATAGAGATCCAGTATGCCGCCGCCATTTTGAAACCACTATGGGGACCAAATTGGAGGTATGTCGGTATTTTCCGTAAATGCTCGTGAGCATTCGGAAAGTGCCATTCTTTCCGCGTATTTCAAACCATGGTCCAACGCGTACGCAGTCACTGCCAAAAATAACGCGGAGATTTATTGAGTTGCGCGATCAACGGTCCGACGCTTCACTTCGGTTTTCTGCACGCACGATAGGCACGCAAACCGGGAAATTAACTTGCAACGGTGCCAATAGGCCAAGTTTAATATTACGCAGGTCTTAGTTAACCTATGTCACTACTGAATCTCATACAAGCGAGTAAGCTATCAAATGATTGAAAAAACCGTTGTGCGGCCCAGGACCGTACAATTTATATTACAGTGATGATGAGTGTGAACTTTAGAGAGAAGTACCGTGTTTTCAGATTAGCTGCCATGTGAACTTTAGTATATAAATGTATAGAGGGACACAAAAGAATTTCGGGTCATTCAATACAACATGGTGAATTATCTCCAAATTATTATTAGGCCTACCCGAAATAGTTTCTAAAAACAAGCAGCAAGGGAAATTATGATAACAAAACGGCCAAAGTTGCCCATACTGATGGGTCGTTCGGCCAACGAGATTATGATATAAAGAATATACTTTTAGTCCAGTAACCAAATATATCGTTCTTAACATGACCATAATGACGAACAAATATGTCTAAGTACATGATGGGTCGTTCTTTAAAAGCGGCCAATGAAATTATGAGGGAAAGACTATAGTATTAAGAAGCGAACTTTTAGTCCAGTAACCAAAGATAATGATAAGTTAAGTCCCTTTTTTAAGCTTATCTTACCGAAATAGGCCTACATGATCAGGATGAAGACCCAAGTTGCTAAACACATTATGGGTCTGGATATGGAAAACGTTTTTCCAGTAAAAGTATTGAATTTTGCGCCGTCGTAGGAGACCCCAGCCGGAAGGGTGAGCGCGTCCGCAACTAAACTAAACTCTCTATCTCTGACCAGAGACGGTCATTTTACTGTCTTTGATCTGACCGTCATATAGGATCCATCCTTTCAGTAGAGACACGAAAAACGCCACACACAACAGGGTTAAAGCTAATCAAGGACAAACTGCGCACACAAAAAAAAAATCGGAATTATTTATCAATCGCCATATGATTTATGTTTCAAAATATCATACACACATTCGAGATGTACCGAAATGCAATCCCAAAATGCAATGACTATTTTACGTTACAACGGGCCAAAGGTTTCATGACAAAGCCCATTAAAATTGTTGATTAGGCCGCCCCTTAATATTACATTTACCTTAAACATTTTATCCCCTTTTAACGACGTGGCAGGCGTCTGCAGACGACAATCCAAAATAGCATAAAATGTTTTAAAAATGTCAACATTATTGAATGTCATTTTCCATATTTGGAATAACCATGTGAAATGCATTCAAATAAGTACAAACGTGCCTATTATTTGTTCAATTATCCTTGGGATACACATGAAAGTAAGGAAAGGTTTCTGAAAAATCTGTTTTGTAGTGGTTAAACCAATAGCCGCGTGGAAAGTGTTCAAACACTGTAGACAACCATTCCCGATTATCAATCGCAAAAAATCCCAAGTTCAAAATAATGTCATTCATGTTGTTAACAAAACAGGTATAGACGATAATGAAATACATTCAGATCTCGAGTCTTACCAAACCCAAATAGGCCTACCATAAATATTTATTTAGAATTTCCAAAGGCGGAAAGACTTGATCCACTGCACTCCTTGCTGATTGGATGTGTAGGCCTTAGCCACTAACTGTATTATACATTGCCGCTGTCTTATTGTTTTAATTAGTGATATCTTACATGTCTAATGCCCCCTGATCTCAGGCCTCCCCACCCCATTACAATTTAAAAAAAGAGAGAAAGGGAGAAGAGAAGGAGTGGGATGGGGGTGGGGGGAAGGGTATATTTGCCCCGAGTAAAGGGGTCTACCGTCTACATGTCACATGGTCATGGGTTGACAAAATAAAACGACTGTCGGCTGGTCTTCGCGAGATGTCGTGTGTCGCAATTTGGCTATTTTTCAACTGTGTCGCATGCCGACTTACAAATTAGCTAAAAGTCGCGTGTCGCAAAATAAGTTTAGAAAGGCCTATAGTATTATTTTCTGCTGGGGTCATATATTCGCGGTAGGCCTACCGTTTGTACAGCGATAATACTATTATGAAATTACTGTGATGTATGAGAAGCCGAATAAATAATAATGATATTATCTATACATTTATCATACTCTCCCGCCACGTATGCGCTACACTTTTGCCAATATTCAAATATATTATAAAAAACAATATTTTTTCTTTCTTTGTATTTGTAATACTAGGCCTATATGATATCATTACCAAACGAAAGTACATGAAAGTGTCAAAATGATCTCTCCTAGTGTTAGTGATTAACATGACATTTAAAGTAAAAGGCCTCAGGCTCAGAATTTGAAGGGAAAATAGCTAAAAAGAACTTCAGCTAAAAATGTTGGGCCTCCTCCCCTCAAAACGTGATAACGATTTATTTTCAAAACAATCTTCCATTTGCCGTTATCCCGCGACCCGGGGGTAAATGGGGAACCTATTTTTCAAACAACCCATTTATGGAACCTGTTTTTCAGCATAACAAGTTCAACCATCTATAGGCCTACTTAAATCAGGAAAATATCAGTATGCACGAATTATTTCTTACATATAACAAAAAAAGCCCTATCTAGCATTCATAAAAAAACAAATATTCAAATATTATTGTGCACCCACCTCAAAATATAATCCTGGATCAGCGCTTGCTAGTTATATGCTATAATATATCTTTAAAATAACCTTAGCTAGCGATGATAGCTACCTTACTGAAGATTATTATTATGCATGTATATTAACAATTTAACATGATTAAGCCAAAGACAGTTATCCCGGACAGTTATCGTCAAATTCAACATAATATTAATATAATAAATAAAATTCAACATAATATTAATAGTACCAATGTTTTGACAAAAATGGACTTCAAGGGAGCGCGGCACTTATTTGGTCTGCTTGAGATTAATACAACTTGAGTTATTACGATAATCATGAAACCTATTTGAACGGTATGAATAAGCAAAATGTATTTTGTTTAAAACATATGAAAAATATGCTAAAGCATCAATATTTAAATAATCAAAGCGCAATGAGGAGAGTGATTTGAACTACGAAGCGTAAATCGATGAGCCTGAGTGACGGTTTCTCTGGCGGCTTTGGACCGTCAACATTTTAATTTTATACTGCTGCGGTATAATTGAAAATAAACTTTCAAAACGATCATTGTCTGTTGTCTATGTGAAGATTCAACAAAATACGGAACCAATTATTTCAAGCAAGTTACCTTTTGAATAAAACAGCATCGGACCACTGCTCACCGCCCGTATTTACCCTGGTTCAAATAATCAGACGACGGTGGCTACGAACGGCCGTTAATTTTGAATTTCCGTTGGTTTCAATGTAACAATGGATTTTGATTATATGACCCCATAAAATTCATCATAGGTTAGAAGAAAATTCTTCCAATCCAAAACCGTTCGGGATGGCTAATCATCCCAATTGTAAATGCTATTTTTTGAATTTAAACCGTTGTTAAGCGGTCGTCCCATTCACTTGATCAGGTAACCTCGTTCGCATATTTTAACCTGAATACTCGTGAATACGCCTATGTCCAGCGTCGTCTGCAAATAATGGCGTTTTCGGTGTGACGTTCACGAACTTAGTACGCAGTGGTACGCGCGAAGTAGCCCGGCGCGAAAACACACGCGACGATTGCGTTTTACGCGGAGAATGTCACGGCTCATGTACACGCACGATGCTGCATTCGTTCTTTTCCGTGCAGTTCCGAAAAATACCGACATACCTCCAATTTTCCCCCCATGGTGGGAATCCAAAATGGCGACCGTTACACGTAAAGAGATAGGGCAAAAAAAATCGTCTGGTTTCTCCTTTATAATTCTGTGGGTCTAGTGGATAAGACGCCAGTCTCACGATGCAAAGGTTGTGAGTTCGAGCCCCACTTCGGCCAACATGTTTGTATCCTTGGGCAAGGTACTTAGTCTCAATTGTCTCGTGGTTCAGAAGTCACGTATAAATGGTGGTCTCGTGTATTGGAAGAGCAAAAATCCGAGCACGTTAAAAGGTCACAGATTCCTTCGTAAAGAGTAGGGGATCATCCCGGTCTGTGGCACACATCAGTCCTAGGTCACAGGGCATGGGGTTGCACAGTTAACACGTCCTGTGTATTTAAGCCCCCTTCGCGTTTGATTCCGAAAAAAGGAATGTTGCGAAGTATTCGGCGCAGATGACGACGGATGCGGGCATTCTAAGTTTAGCTTTCGTTACGTTCAGATTTAGCCACCGTTACACACGCTACGTACGCTACCTGGACCCATCTGCTAACAATTTGTTACAAGCGTTGTGGAGTCTGCTTTCTGGGATAAGCCTACGTCGACGCGTCGTGAACGTAGCGCGTTTGCGATTAGCGCGAATGGGCGAAAAATAACCAGCGCGTATTGCGTACACGCTTTCATCTACGCCACAGTGCAGAACTTACAACCTGCGTCACCATGACCACTGTATGGATTGCGAAACAAACCACGCATGAACCGCCGGGCCTTTTCCTAATACAAAAGGTAAGCTTTTGATAGTTTTGTTCTTTAAATTATTGCAATATTTACCCACTAACTCTTACGAGTTAACGGTTTGATTTCAACTTTTAAAAATCATTCCTAACAAAATATCAACATTTTGTTATTGTTTCTTCAACGGATTGTAAACTTAAACTGTATTAAAACATGTGAGTTTTGACATTTTTAATCACGATTTAAGCGTTCAAAATGAACTTTTACTCCATAAAAAACTTTAAAAAAAAGGCGAATTGTTGTTTTTGAATGATTAATATTGATAAACTTGTTATTTTACCCCGTCATTTCTCTCAATACTCGAAGCCTGCACTGTTAAAAATTGCCGTAATTTTACGGACAAAATTTAACAGAAATCCTCCGTAAACGGTAAAATACGGAATAAAATTGTAAATTTACGGATTTCTACGGAAAACTAGTAAAATGTACAGAAAAATCAGGTAAATGATAAATTTTACAGACGATGTCCGTAATTGTACAGAAGATCATTATTGAAAGGAGACGTTTACGGTACATCTTGTAAATTTACAGGAAATTAGCTGTAGTTTTACGGACAAATTAACAGAATTCGTAAAATATCGTAACGGAAGAGTGCATTGGTTAACTTGTATTGGTATGCTGTCATCGTAGTATAAACCTTGAAGGAATTCATTTGCAGGGAAACATTTTATTTAGTAAAAAAACACCATGGAATGCATATTTGTATTGAAAATACTATTCCATTTTCGGCCCATCCTGAACAAGACCGTACTTTTAAGGATCAAGCTATCAAATAAATGATAAATTTTACAGACGATGTCCGTAATTGTACAGAAGATCAAAGATCGTAAAAAAAAAATTGAATTCTGTAATCTGTTATTTTTACGGAAACGTGTAAATTTACATGGGAATTTTGTAAAAGTTACGCAAAAGGAATCCGTAAAATTACGGATTAAAAAAATTAATCCGGCAGCAAAATTTCCGGACAATTTTTTTTGTTCCGTTATTTATTTTTACGGAATTATGTTAATTTACGTCAAGTTTCTGTAAAACTTCCGTAAATAGAATCTGTATTTTCACAAATTATAATTTACGGAATTTTGTATATTTTACAGGAACTTTTCCGTAAATTTCAACTTTCTGTAAATTTACGGGCAAAAAAAAAGAGTCCGGAAATTTTGCTGCCGGAATTTTTCTGTAAAAAAACGGAAAATTTTCTAACAGTGTGTCCTCTTTCCAAAACGAAAACTTTGTTTTATATCATGTATATAGAGGGGTTAGGAGCTATTAAACCTGGTTAAAATAGGTTTGATGGATAGAATGACAACAATATGTTACTTTAAAACCCTATAATATCTCAGGTGTCCTCTTATACAGTGACGCTTATAACTATAAACGTAGAAAACGTAGCTGCTTCGTATTGAAGATAATGTAGTATAGCCTATATAGTGAAATTTTGAGATCAATCGAATGATAACTTTTGGAAATACAAAGCTTTCAATAGAGCGTGGTCAGAACCTTTTTTCTCAATTAAACCATCCACGCGGTACATATGCGCGCTGTGTGCAAGTTTTCCCTGCATAAGGTTTATCGCAAATAGGTAAAAATCAATTGATTATCCTTTTCTGATGCATTGTGGGATCGCAAAGTGTTCAGAATTTGTACACTTTGCGATCCCACAATGCATCACAAAAGGATAATCAATTGATATTTACCTATTTACGATACCTTATGGTGTTTATTCTCTGAAATAACTTATGTATTTTTTTCTTTATTTTTTTTCTTCCTCCAAGCAAGAGGTTTTTTGTTGTTGTATTGACAACATCTCATCACTTCTCTTTACAGCATATTCATATTATACATTATTTTACATGTCTATATACATAATGTGTGCACACGTTTGCAAGTTTTCCTGAAAAAACACAGTCAAAGCAAGGTGTGAACTACTCCACGTCAAAATATTAAATAAACAAAACGAAACAAAACAAAATCAAAATCCAACTATATAATATACACAATCATATTTTTCGTTCCTAAAATCCTATTCAAACAAATAGACGATTCCAGTTAGCCCATTTTTTATCATATTGATTAAGTCTATTATTGCTTATTGCTGCAGATTTTTCGGCCTTAAGATGGAAAAGAATTTCATGTTTAAAAGTTATTAAATTTGGTATATTTTGTATTTTGTACTCTCGCCGTATTATATGAAATAACTTATGTTTGGTAAAAAGGGGTTTTATTCCCTTAAATTACATGTATTTTGTAATTGCAAATGTACAAAAACAGAGCAATAAAGTGACCTGATACCCTGCCTCTATTGATGATCATGAAATGACTTAATGGCTGGTTTTCAATTCTGAAGAATCGGTTTTTGAACTGCTACAAAGATTGGCAAAGGTTATTTATTTATTTTTCTAAAACATTTCATAGATATTTACACGTTTTAATCATCTTGTTACGCAGATAAATATTTAAGTCATATGTAAAGAATAAAGACGAAGGCAAAACAGTGATGAAGTCAGCACGATGCGCAAAGTGCAACGCATGGACGGTTCATGGGCAAAATCGAAAGAAAATAAACCACCCCGGGTTCTGACCATTCAAAGCTTTGTATTCAAAACCTATTTTTACCTTCATATTGTAACGGGAGGCGGCCTAGGCCAAAGGTCTAAAACATGGAAAAAGTGAACTGGAATCTTCTTTATCGGCTGATGATGAATAGGCTTTTGAAGGCCCGTCTTGAAGATCTTGGACTCTGTCATGATGGACTTGAAGTTTGGAAATGATGCCTGGAACATGGTGGATACCTTAATAAATTAATAATGCAAAATGTTTGCATAACTCTGACTAATAATTCCGTCTCAATCTCCCAATGGTAGCGTCTCATTTCGGTGGCTCACAGCATAAGGTATCCTTCCATATTCCATCACCATTCCATTCTGCCGATACCTGTAATTGTATAGATCTACTCTGTTTTTATGTAACCATGGTTGAATAAATCAAGCAAAGAGAGACAATTATAACCAGGAAAAGTTGTATAAGTTTCATTGTGTTCGAAGACACCTTAGTATTTCCGTCCACTCAGCGTGGGAAAATATGCTTATAAAACCGCTATGTTGTGGTATAGTGATGTCAGCCTTAAAGGTGATTACAACGAAATCTGAGGTTTGACAAACGGAACAATCTCGGTAATTTATCGGCTATTTTGAAAGCATAAAAGGTGTTTTTATTCCACTTATCTAGTAAAACTGTAGAAATTGCTGAGTTTAATATGATAAAAAACCACCAACGTATGGGTTTCCTGTACTAGCTATAGAACAAGAAAAGGACCTGATCAATTGCATTTCTGGGGGATCGTCTTTTCACAGCACCCCGGGGTGCGACCATCCTGTATGCGCCCCTGCATTGTCCGAATTGCGCAAGTCCGAAAATGAGCTGGGCATTTACTCAGCTCGCGAGTAAAATTAATTACTCCGAGCTGCTCTGAGTTACTCATTGTTCAAACTGCGCATGCCCGACTTTGAGTAAAATCGGCTCATCTGGCTCTCAAGAGCCGAAAAATCCGAAAGAGCAAAAAGAGCTGAAAGTACAAATTGCGCGCGACGGAAATTAAAATGATCCTCAGCATTTTCTACGACGTTTACAAACAAGTAATTTATGATCTAGAAACCACCGAACATCAAATAATCAAGGAAAATGAGATCGCCTGTATTTTCGTAAGCAAATATAATTCTGAATTTTCACAGTATCAAAGCAACGCCAAAACGTATCAAAAAATGCAACAAGAATTACAGATTATTTTCAGATCGACTTTCTCCTCTATGGTCGGAATTCCAAAAGCCTAGAAAACCAGGAGTTTAGTCTGACGAATTTGACACTTGAATTCTCTATGTACAGCAATGTATAGAAATGTAATTACGCGTAAAAGCAGAAAGCTTAGATTATATCACACAAATTAAACATGCAAATTATGAAATTGTGTAATGAAATATGAAGATTGATGAGCTAAATCTCGAAATAATTCAAGTAAGCTTATAATTAAATTTGGTACAAAACATTTAAACAATAGTCTATTGTTAGCTATTAACATGGTCAGTGACAATTCATGGAGGCCTATACTCAGTAAACAATTAGGTCTACTGTTTTGGTACCAAGATTTGCAGAGTGCATACATCTGAAGCACTCCAATTCTAAACGTCATTGAATAAAGGCAATGTTTTGGTAATACACATTATAAATAATCACTATCAAAATTCATTGCTTAAACATTGAGCAATTGGATAATAAATTTTTTGACGCTAAAATCTTACAAGACGGAAATTCATTTCCGTCACACTATTTCGAAATATGAAGCAGCTATGTTTCTACATTTTAAGTTATAATCTCTCTGATTTTTGGACCCAGTTTATTCGGACACGCTATAGGCGTATATCTCAGGAAGTTCCTTAGTGTATTTCGCTGAAATTTCACTGAATATTCATACACAAGATCGTTCCAAGTGATCGCGCGAGGCCGTGTATAATAAGTTACTGTTGTTTACATTAGCAAACGGCATGTGACGTCATTCTGGGCCGACCTTTCCATAGCCTGCATCTATAACGCCATCTTCCCATTTTGTTTACAGGAGGAATAACATTAATTGTGTCTTGAACAAAACCTTATATTTAAGATAGGATTAAAAACTATATGAATTAAGAATCAGAAAATAAAGGTATTAATTTAGACCGTGCTTGTGCTATATTATCAGAAATAAATGCAGCATGCGGGTGATAGTATTATTATAAGTTGAACAACTAGCGAAGTTGTTGTACGCAAACAAAAACCTAAATGTTTTGATTCTTCACAATTACCGATAAAAAGCCTGATCTAAGTCTCGTAGTTTATGATAGATAATTAACTCACAGCCTAACAGTTCAATTGTGCTTGATAATCGCTCTCGTCTTCAGGCGATTATCAAGTACGAATGCACTGACCATGTGACGTATAATAGCTCTTCAATTCCTTTTTTAAGCTCTCCGCTTATCACTTTATTTCAGCTACGGAAGGTTTTAAATAAAGGCATTTATCCATGTAGAAAGCATGTCATATCAGAAGATGGCTAGGCCCGCCTAGGCTAATGCATTTTCCATCTCCTTCTTCTCTCTCATTCTATCTTTCTGGTCTCATTTCAGATACCATTTGGCCGAGAATGAAGATTGAACAATGACGACCCATCTAACGGGCGTCGTCATCTGTTACGTGGTCCTATACTTGTCTGTTAGCTGCAGGGCAAATCATGGAAGTGCGGATTGGAATAGTGATGGTATAGGGCTAGGGCGCATTTGTAATCAGACCATGATAGATTTCTAAAATGAATATGCATTTATTTCTCTAAATTTATGGCATTCTGAAGAAGTATGACAAGTAGGACCTAATCGTGACATTATTGAACATATAAACAATGTATCATGATAACAAAATTTCATAGTTTGTGTTTAGATATAATATGAGAAAATGTGATATTTTGAAGAACTTTTTTATGAATAAAAGTTAAGATTTGTGTTTCAATTCATGTTAAAGCTTAACACACACCTTGACATTTTATTATCATAATACATTGTATGTCAAAATGTCACCATTAGGTTTTAATTGGCGTACTTCTTTCTTCTGAAATGCTGAAAATCTAAGCGATAAATGCATAATCATTTTAGAAATCAACGCTCAAATAATGACGCCTTGTATAAACGAGCCTCACTGCAAAAACTACAGAACACATCGACGCGTAGAGAACGCGTCAAGAACATGTCAAGAACGCGTCTGGACGTGTTCAAAAATGTAACAGATTTAGAACACGTTCCTGGCCGTTACAGATGTGTTCTTGATGTGTTCTAGAAATGGCCCTTGAACACAAGCAGAACACATGGTGATGCGTCAAAAAATCTAGAACACCTACAGAACACATTAAAACATCTACAGAACACATCTGAACACATGAACATGTTCTACACTGCAAATTTTACAGAACACTGGCGTAATATAGTGTCAGGTGTTCAAATCAGATGGTTTTGAACACTGGACACGTGTCAGGTGTTCAAATCAGAGGTTTTGAACACTCCGGACACTTAAAAATGTAACACCTTTTGAATTTTGAATTGCATTTTTGTATTGGAAAAATCTTCTATTCAAACTTACACAATTTTGACTTTTTATTGCTGTTTGGGGGTGGAGGCAACTCTTTAAACCGAAATGACCGATAGATATTGCAAAATAAACCTTTTGGATTTTTTGAACACGTGTCAGGTGTGAAAAAGGTGTTCAAAATTGAACATCAACTTTCACATTTAATACCCTCATATTCAATGTGTTCAGAATATGAGTGTTCGAAATTAGCACACTAGTGTTTTAAGGCAGTGTTTTTGAACACTTCGGACGCGTCAGAACAATGTTCGGACGCGACCGAAGTGTCCAATGTGTTCAAAATATGAGTCAATCAAGACGTCACTGACTTAGTGATTGTTCCCAAACCAGATACACATGCATTGTATTAATGAAGTAGTATAGAAAAGTATGCAAACAGCAAAATAATATGTTAAAGCTTAACACACACCTTGACATTTTATTATCATAATACATTGTATGTCAAAATGTCACCATTAGGTTTTAATTGGCGTACTTCTTTCTTCTGAAATGCTGAAAATCTAAGCGATAAATGCATAATCATTTTAGAAATCAACGCTCAAATAATGACGCCTTGTATAAACGAGCCACACAATGTTGACTTTTTATTGCTGTTTGGGGGTGGAGGCAACTCTTTAAACCGAAATGACCGATAGATATTGCAAAATAAACCTTTTGGATTTTTTGAACACGTGTCAGGTGTGAAAAAGGTGTTCAAAATTGAACATCAACTTTCACATTTAATACCCTCATATTCAATGTGTTCAGAATATGAGTGTTCGAAATTAGCACACTAGTGTTTTAAGGCAGTGTTTTTGAACACTTCGGACGCGTCAGAACAATGTTCGGACGCGACCGAAGTGTCCAATGTGTTCAAAATATGAGTCAATCAAGACGTCACTGACTTAGTGATTGTTCCCAAACCAGATACACATGCATTGTATTAATGAAGTAGTATAGAAAAGTATGCAAACAGCAAAATAAAATGGTGCTTGAAACAATCTATTTCTAAATATCATTATTAATTGTGTTTCATTTAAATTTGACCCAGTAATTGGGTTAATTTGACCCAGTAATTGGGTTAAAAACAACCACGTAATGTGGATATTGAATAACTCCATGTCAAAGGGGTCGTTCATTCCGAGTTATATTTTGACCACTGCCAAAGCTAGCGGGTCATTTCATTTGACCCAAAATGGGGTTATATTTTGACCACAACGGGGTTACCGTTTGACCAAGTACGGGGTCATTAGAATAACCCCGACCAATTGGGTCATTTCTGAAGTGCAAGTCATTATAAAGTTGAAAAAATGGGCTGCAGTTGGTCACATTATTATCTTTATTTCATAATAATGCAAACACATTTTATTTTATGTTAATGCTCAATCTTGAATTTAGATTTCCATAGCTTATGTTTGAGATGGATAGTCAATACTTCGGTATCAATACGCCACGATATCGGCATCGGCAAAATGACCCCGAGAGATTTTGACAACGTTCACCGGGGTCAAAATAACCATACGATCTCGGTCATCCTATAACAATAATAACCCCATTATGGGTCAAAACAACCCCAAAAAGGGGTTGATTTAAAATGACCCCGGAAAAATGACTCATTAGTTTTTAGTGTGTAGGCCTGTCATAGCACTCATTGACTGGAACCAGAGACTATACAACTATGGGACAAGTATCTCGAAGGCAAAGTCCCCTGTTTACTATGCTTAAATTGACGGGGGACGGTTTTAGAGGGGGCGCATTATCATGGTCGTAGCAAACCAGACGACCTAAGACGTGGTGGATTTTATCGGCTCAAAACATGATTTGTGGCACAGAAATAGTACATCAATGGTAAAAAAAAGCTGATTGTGATTTAGAGTAAAACTTATTTGCTTTGATGATAGCAGAATTTAGTTCTTATAGGCCTATGACACGAAACATTCAGAATTGGTTATTTGAAATTAATTTGTACGTGGAACAAAATACGAATTTTAAAATGTGGATGGCTTCGTCTGACAGTGACAGAGGAGGGGCGTGGCGTTATTTGCATTTTATGAATATTGTAATTAGATCAGTTGGGAAAGACGCTGGATCGCGACGATCACATCGTGTGAGGTCATGAATAGTCATGGCTGAATACTCATTCACAACGAATGATTGACAGTTTACGCTTAACTTCCGGGGGACGGTTTTATAGAGTGCGCTATACTGAACCAAATCTCAACAATGGGCAGATAGGGTGTTACATAGGCCTGCTGGAACCGCCATGGGGGCGCCCGGGTTCGATTCCCGTAACCGAAATAAATTACCGTAAACAACATTTGGATATAGGCTAGTGAAAATGCGCAATAAATAACTTCGTAGATCGGGCGCAGTTCACAGAAAGCTCGCAAGACGCTATACATATTCGAATTTCGCACGTTTTATTGCATAAGCTTTATTCCGTAAAAAATCATATCGATTAATTCCAATTAGGCCTACTGAGTGTCAGCCAAATCCTCATGGCCTAATGGTTAGCGAACAGGACCCGAACGAATGGTTATGGTTCAAAATCCAGGTATGGCAGAATTTTGCGTATAAACCTTGTTTTATATTTTTTCGACATAGGAAATATGCAATGTAGGTTAAAGTGCAAAACACTTTCATGTATGTCACTTATAATCTAAAGCTGTTTACGGTAAATAAATTCGTGACCCGGTCCCTCTTGTTCCCATTGTTTTATTCTCAAATCTACCCAGGGGTGTAAATGGTTAGCCTAAGTATACGGTGTTTGGTTGGATACGGTATTCTCATTGAATTTTCACCATGTTCAAGAAAGGATGTTAATGTTGACTCTCCTAGGCCTAATTTGCTAATCTAAGATTAATTGACCCACTTGAGCTTAAAAGTAGTTTTAGGTTCCTTTCTTCTCCAGTATCGGACCTCCTTTTTGATTGAAAGACAATGAGGCACAGCATTGCCTCCTCGAAATAGGTGATTACGGAGTGACGTCACATGCCGTTGACCACAAACTAGGTGAATTCAAACAAATTCAGATTGCACCATCACCAAAACGGCCAAAACTTAACCCTTTTTGTACTCCCGTGAAATATTACCATCGAACAAAATATTTGACAAAGTGATTCCTCTACATAGGCCTACTCATGTTATCATAATATTTACACATAATGCAAGTTTTCACATGTTTTTTACAGGTCAAAGTCTGAAAATCGAGTGAAACATTTTACGAATTTCGGAAATATTGCTCATGTAAACAACGGTCGCTTACACAGCTACACATGGTCACTAGGAACGTTCTTCTGTATGGTCGAGTAGAGCGTAGACATGGCCTACTCATGTTATCATAATATTTACACATAATGCAAGTTTTCACATGTTTTTTACAGGTCAAAGTCTGAAAATCGAGTGAAACATTTTACGAATTTCGGAAATATTGCTCATGTAAACAACGGTCGCTTACACAGCTACACATGGTCACTAGGAACGTTCTTCTGTATGGTCGAGTAGAGCGTAGACTTGATTTTGATGCTTTGTTGTCAACGGCAAATTGAAGGTCCGTAATCACCTATACAACGATAACCACTTTATTTTTTCTTGTCGATAGATTCGGACAACATCCAAGTACGTCTCTCCTCCAACGGTGAGGAAACCAGCGGCAATGAGGGACTAGTCGAGGTCTTCATCAACGGAGCTTGGGGTGGAATTTGTGACCACCAGGGGCGGATACAGGATGGTCACTATGTCGATGAGGTGGAGGGCGATGCCATATGTCGTAGCATGGGTTTCTCCAAGGCCGAGTCCGTATACTACTCAGCGAATTACTTATTTGACACCTGGCCTGATAGAGTTTTTATGCAGAACTTGGACTGCGGTAGATGTAACGACCAGTATTTCAACGAGATTGGGCATTGCTACGCTCTTTCGGACTGTTCCTACGATTCATTAGTGGACGAGAGATGTCCAAAAGATAGCTGTCTCGGAGTGGAATGCTATACCAACGGGGATGGTGGTTTTGATTTTGATTTTGATATATCACGTAAGTAAAATGATGTTGTACCATTGTTATGGTATAGCCTCTGGATATGGATTCACCAGTTCCCAACCAAATCAAAGCAACAAACATCAACAAAAAAAAGAAGAGAAAACAAGAAGAGAAGAGAAAAAAGAAAAGAAGAGAAAAAGTATGGAAAGAAAAGACCCGCGCGATGTCAAAACACTTAAAAAAAGGTGTCATAACTGAAAACGATGTTAAATTCGAAAAGGGTCGACATTTCCCAAACGCTCAATACCAGATCGTCATTTTGAAAAAAAACATATAGAGGGCATCCCATGAAAAATATCGCATAATACGCCTTTAATTTTGGCTCACGCTGTATAATAATTTAGATAGCGCGGTTCGCGGCTTTCGAGGTTTGTAAGGGGGCGATTTCCATGTGGCACCTTATCAGCCCTCAGGCGCTTGACGTAACGCTCGCATTTTCGAGTCAGAAAATCAGCTGGCATTTTTATAACACTGTTAAATAATACCTTTATTCTCTAATTGTAAAATTTAAGGCGATGAGAGTGTACCAGAATGGTGATGTTGGAAAGTGTGCGGAGAAGCCATTAAGCTAAGGCTTTTAGTTTGACTCCACCGCTATAAATATCTAGGATTATAAAAAACAACGTAATAGTCTACTACTACAGAAGGTTGTTATGATAAGTAGGGGGATGGTTTAACATGCTTAACGAAGTGAAAAAAGTAGAATGAAGAGAAAAGAGTAGAATGACCCAAATACAATGAGACGTCTAGTCAAATCTGAAAGTGACAGACATTCATAACGGTGCCGCAATCGTGCACGCTAATTCCCGCAACAACCTGCCTGCGCCTATAAACAGTTATAATAATTGTGTTCCTTTGGGCTACACCGTTACGGGTAGACTATACTCTGTTTGGCCATCACGTCACTGTCTTGAGATGGCCAAACAGAGTATACACCCAACGGTTGATAATAATCTATCTAGACTAGCTTTTTAACCTCTGACCTAAATATAAAGAGTTAGCTTACACCTAACCATGCTAAAGAGACATTTGAAAGCCTTGAAAGCCTCACCAATTATTCTAATTACTTAAGATAGTGTTTTCCGTTTCATTTCAGCATCATTTTTCAGCATGATCTTCATAGTCCTCTGCATACCGCTTTGTGTGTACAGTGCATGGAAACGTCACCAGCGCATCCGCCTAGCTAGGAGTAACAACACAGGTGCCGTTGCAATGGATCCTTCATCTCATCTGGCTGCTGCTGGATCGGACTTTGACAACGATGATCAAAGACATGTGTCTTCACCACTTCAAACGCCGCTGTCTTATCCGCCGCCACCTCCGGGATCCTATCCAACACAAACGTATCAGACGCCTATGCCGACAAATGCTAACACACCGTGGTCGAACGATTCGGTCCCGCCACCTCCATCGTATATACAACTACCACCAGGCACTGTTGGTGATATGCCACCACCACCGAGTTACGACGCATGTATTACAACCATGCCGGATTCCAATCAACATCAGGATCAACATATGGCCGAGAATAGGCCGGTCTAAAATAGCAAAATGGAATAGTTCAACTTGTCTGGGTGGGATAACGTCTTGTTCGAGATTTATATGATCTACTTTTTGTGGAAAGGGAAGGGAGGTATTGGGTGAGGGGTCATTGTTGGTTGCTCATATTAGCTAACACTTTCCACGCGGCTACATGTAGGGGTAATACCAAATACAAAACAGAATTTTCAGAAACCTTTTCCAAATTTGTTTGTACTTATTGTAATGCATTTCTAATGGTGATTCCAAATATGGTAATTAAATTCAATAACTTTGACATTTGTGAAACATTTTGTTACATTTTGGAGTGTCGTCTGCAGACGCCTGCCGCCTGGAAATGGTTAACATATGTCATGATAGACATTTAGGGCAGAATAAAATCACATCTCCTGAGATTCCTCGTAACATTGGTACACATCTTGTCCTCAACTTATGCCTATTAATTAAGGGTATACGTTCCTATTAATTAAGGGTATCATCATCATCATCATTGGTCGTCCGTGGACGAAACGGAGGAAGCAGTCGCAACATACTGGGCCCAGACTTTCCTGTCATTCATGAGTTGGCGGATCTCTGGAGGATCTAAACCCATATCATTCTTGACGGTATCAGGATACTGAAGGTGTCTTCTGCCTCTGTTAGCTTTCCCACCAGGAGGGGTCCAGAAAATTAGACGGGAGATAGGCTGGTTGGTTGTTCTTGTTCGCATGCAGTGGCCAGCAAAACATAAACGGCGCTGCCTGATTATTGATGTTATAGGGGGGATATCGCCATATACCACGCTGTTTGGGATGTGATCTCTCCAACTGATGTCAAATATTCTACGTAACAGTTGAGTATAACATCCGTTGATTCTGTCTTCAATTTTCCTTCTGATGGTCCATGTTTCAGAGCCGTACAACAAAATGCTTTCTACGCAGGCTTTGAACAATCTGATTTTTGTAGTTCTTTCGAGATCAGACTTCCAGATCTTCTGCAGTTTGTTGCAGGCAACCCATGCTTGTGCTTTCCTGCATTTGAAATCCTGGGATGTGTCTAGAACGTAGGCCCCCAAGTATTTGAAATTGGAGACGTTTTCCAGCTCTACTCCTTTGATGGTCTTTACACTGGCTGAGGTGGCAATATTTATAAGAAGGCTTTTTTTTTCTTCCTTCATTTAAATGCAGGCCAACTGCATTTGATGCAGGCCAACTGCATTTGATGCTGCCTCAACACTCTGTAACAGTAATTCCGCTTTACTGATTGATGTTGCTAGGAGAGCTATATCATCTGCGAAATCGAGATCGTGAAGACGAATTTCAGGATAGCGTCTACTCCTCCTAGGTTCCAGCAGTATACCTGTTTCATCATGGATATCTGTCAGGGCACAGCGCATTACGTAGTCAAGAATTGTGATGAAGATGAAGGGTGCCAAGGTGTCACCTTGAAGAACGCCAGCTAAAATCTTAAAAGGTTCCGTCTCCCCATCGGGCGATGTGACAATAGCCGAAGAGTTGTCATACATTAACTTTATTGCCTTGACAATGGGTCCAGGGATACCATAGGCACTGAGGATGTCAAACATGCGATCGCGGTGTACTGAGTCAAAAGCCTTAGAGAAGTCTATGAACACGGCGGCCAGTGGAAGGTTTCTTTCTTTCATTCCTTCAATTATTCTTCTCAGTGCTAGAATCTGGGAGATTGTGGATCGTTTCTCTCTAAAGCCATTTTGATTCCATCGAAGAAGAGGGTCGACAAATGGGCGTATTCGGTTCAGTAACATACGATTGTAGACCTTAGCCCCAATACAGGAGAGGCTAATCCCTCTGTAGATACAGAGGGATACAGAAGGGTAAGGGTATCAGTTCCCCTTAATAAAATAACTTGCTCTCTAATGTTGTACGATATGCACTTGTCTACTTCGTAGTCCTTTTCATTTTCCATGTCACTCTATATATTCCCTCTGTATCTATTATTTCCATGTTAAAATGCGAAATTAATTGGCAAAAAGGGCTCGTCCGGGAATTGAACCCGGGAGCTCTCGCAACCAAAGCGAGAATCAAGCCACTAGACCAACGAGCCTGTGAAACATGTGGCATACATGTTCAGATCTATGTGAAAACCATTCTATATATATATGATTGAATACAGATCTTCAGAACAAACGTGTTACCGAGATTTGGAGAGCTAGTGGCATGATTCTCGCTTAGGGTGCGAGAGGTCCCGAGGTCAATTCCCGCATGAGCCCTTGATTTGTTTTGTGTGGATCTGATAATCGACTTCTTGTATCTGGCATGAGGCTCAAACTAAGAAGACTAAAACGCCAAAGTAAGCCAGCCAGACTTGATATGACTCAAATCAGTGAACAATACGGAGTGGAAATAAAAAACTTCTCTGTGTAATACGATCATGCGCAATAAACTGCAATTCTTTGGACACTATTGCTAGACGAGAAGGTGACAACTTAGAAAAAGTGATAACTCAAGGAGCTGTCGAAGGAACTCGTAAACGTGGCAGACCAAAACTCTGCTGGCATTAAGGAAGCAACAGGTTTATCTCTTATCTCTGCACATCGCATGTCACAAAATAGGCAACGATGGCGCTCCATAGGGTCACAAAGAATCAGCACTGATTCATAGAACGACGACGACGACTAAAGTCACATTTGTACAGAATATCGTTTTGACGCGATTTAATTTTTGTTGTTGTGAGATTAATCGACAAAAAAGGCTCGTCCGGGCATTGAACTTGGGACCTCTCGCACCCAAAGAGGGAATCATCAGAGACCCTATAACTATGGGACAAGTATCTCGGAGGCAAAGTCCCCCGTTTACTATGCTTAAATTGACGGATGATGATCTTAGAGGGGGCGCACTATATCATGGTCGTAACAAACCAGACGACCTAAGACACGGTGGATTTTATCGGCTCAAAACATGATTTGTGGCACAGAAATAGTACATCAATGGTAAAAAAAAAGCTGATTGTGATTTAGAGTAAAACTTATTTGCTTTGATGATGGCAGAATTTAGTTCTTATATGACACGAAACATTCAGAATTGGTTATTTGAAATTAATTTTCAAGTGGAACAAAATACGAATTTCAAATTGTGGATGGCTTCGTCTGACAGTGACAGAGGAGGGCCGTGGCGTTATTTGCATTTTATGAATATTGTAATCAGATCAGTTGGGAAGGACGCTGGATCGCGACGATCACATGGTGTGAGGTCATGAATAGTCATGAATGAATATTCATTCGCAACGAATGATTGACAGTTTACGCTTAGCTTCCGGATGATGAACTTATAGAGTGCGCTATACTGTGAAACAAAATCTCAACAATGGTCTGATAGGGTGTTACATCACCCTGGAATCATCCACTAGAGTGTTTAGACCAACGAGCCTGTGATACATCATGTACATTACATGTGGCAGACATGCTCAGATCTATTAAGTGAATAACATTCAAGTATGATTGGATACAAAACAAACGTGTTACCGAGATTTGTAGAGCAATTGTTTGTATGTACTGATAAAGCATGCCATATCTGGGGACCTGTAGATGAACAGCGCAATGGGATGAAACTTTATTTTGATCACTAATGTTCTTAAGACTTATACAACAATATAATTGAGTGTATTAAACATAAATACCATTAATACAAATGCCACATTATTTATAAAGGCTCGTTGGTCTAGTGGCATCATTCTCGCTTAGGGTGCGAGAGGTCCCGAGTTCAATTCCCGGACGAGCCCTTGAATTTGATTTTTTTTAATCATTATAATCTGTTACTAAAGTCACGTTTAAATACAGATTTTTGTTGCTATTATGAAGTAAAATGTGAGAATAATTAACAAAAAAGGGCTCGTCCGGGAATTGAACTCGGGACCTCTCGCACCCAAAGCGAGAATCATGCCACTAGACCAACGAGCCTTTGATAAATGTGGCAGACATCTTCAGATCTAAGTGAATACCATTCTATTATGATTGGATACAGAGCTTCAAAACAAAAGTGTTACCGAGATTAGATTTGTAGAGCATGCCATGCACTTATAAAACTCGCCCATTGCTTGTGTGTTGGATTTCGATCACGACAGGAGCATGCGCAGATGCGATTTTTGTGTAAGTGGTCTGTGATTTTGTCAATATTATATTTTTACTGTGATTTGTCGATCTGCATTAAATGCAAAAAGAAACAACGCCCCCAGCTGGCCTCGAACCACCAACCTTTCGGTTAACAGCCGAACGCGCTTACCAATTGCGCCACGGATGCGGTTACTTACTAGGCTGTTTTGGTTTGTCATGTTCACCCGTACACTTCCCCGTACACTCCCTTGCAAAGCCGGGCATCGTTTTTTCTCAAATGTTGCCTGCATATTGTAGTTGCTGTCTACTTAAATACATGTGCTGTCAGTTGAACTTGGAACCAACGTTTAATTTGAACTGTCTATTTTCAATAAAAAAATACTCCAATACGGGAAAAAATTCACAAAAGCTCACAGACAACAAATAAGCACATCATTTTACTCGACCTAGAATTTCAACCCTACAATTTTGGCGTTACGAAAATATCGATGATGTGAGTGACGTCATTTAAGGCTGGTGTCGACCCTGTTTGGCGCCAAATTATCAATCACTGTAACTTTTAAATTATAAATGTGATGTACATAAAAGTATACATTTTTTGTAATGAAATGAGTCAGAGAATCCATTTTTGGTATCAAATTTTACTAAAATTAGTGTTTTTTACATTTTTGCCCAAAAATCACCTTTTTGGCAAAAAGTTAATTATGGGGGGGGGGGGGGGGGGGGGTTAAAACCACGGGAAATGTTTTAGGATAGGGTTAAGAGTTAATGAAGTCGCCACGGGAAATGGTTATGAGGGTTATGACCCGGGTTATGATTATAAATCCACCTGGTTGGTGTAGTTGCAGTGGGGAGGGGGCGGTTGTAGGGGGTTTATGTGGTTTTAAAAGTATGGAGTGTTAATAAAGTAGCCACGGTAAATGGTTAGAAGGGATATGATTGATTGTAAATCAACCTAATTGAATTGGGGGGGGGGGGGGGGTGGGCGTTGTAGGGGGTTAATAATGCCTTTAGGAGGGATATGGTTATAAATCAACCTGGTTGGGGGGGGGGGGGAGGTTGTAGGAGGTTTGTGTGGTTTTAGAGGTAGGTATAATGTGGCATAACCATCTATAGCGGGGACCCGAGCGTAGCGAGTGTACGCCGCTAGTTATAATAAAGGCTCGTTGGTCTACTCAAGTGACATGATTCTCGCATAGGGTGCCAGAGGTCCCGAGTTCAATTGATGAACCCCTGGAAAATATGTTTTTGTAATCATTGTAATCTGTTACGAAAGTCACATTTGTACAGAATATCTTTTGACGCGATTTAAAATTTGTTGTTGTTATTATGAACACAAGTAAAATGTGAGATTAATCGACAAAAACAGGGCTCGTCCGGGAATTGAACTAGGGACATCTCGCACCCAAAGCGAGAATCATGCCACTAGACCAACGAGCCTTTGATAAATGTGTCAGACATCTTCTGATCAGATCTAAGTTAATACCATTCTATTATTATTGGATACAGATTTTCAAAACAAAAGTGTTACCGAGATTTGTAGAGCAATTGCTTGTATGTACAGATAAACCATGCTATATACAATGATATATGGGGACGGGAAGATGAATAGCGAAATGGGATGAAACATTATTTTGATCACTAATGTTGTAAAGACTAATACAACAATACAATTGAGTATTAAACAAAAATACTATTTATACAAATGCTACATTATAATAAAGGCTCGTTGGTCTAGTGGCATGATTCTCGCTTAGGGTGCGAGAGGTCCCGAGTTCAATTCCCGGACGAGCCCTTGAATATTTTTTTTAATCATTATAATCTGTCACATTTGTACAGAATATCTTTTGACGCGATTAAAATTTGTTGTTGTTATTATGAACACAAGTAAAATGTGAGATTAATCGACAAAAAAAGGGCTCGTCCGGGAATTGAACTCGGGACCTCTCGCACCCAAAGCGAGAATCATGCCACTAGACCAACGAGCCTTTGATGAATGTGGCAGACATCTTCAGATCTAAGTGAATACCATTCTATTATGATTGGATACAAATCTCCAAATCGAAAGCGTTACCGAAATTTGTAGAGAAATTGTTTGTATGTACTGATAAGCATGCCATATCTGGGGGCCGGAAGATAAACAGCGCAATGGGATGAAACATTATTTTGATCACTTATGTTGTAAATACTCATACAACAATACAACTGAGTATACTTAACAAAAATACCATTTATACAAATGCCACATTATTAAAGGCTCGTTGGTCTCGCTTAGGGTGCGAGAGGTCCCGAGTTCAATTCCCGGACGAGCCCTTGAATATGTTTTTGTAATCATTGTCATTTGTTACTAAAGTCACATTTGTACAGAATATCTTTTTGACGCGATTTAAATTTGTTGTTGTTGTTATATTATGAACTGTGAAAAAAATGTGAGATTAATCGACAAAAAAGGGCTCGTCCGGGAATTGAACTCGGGACCTCTCGCACCCAAAGCGAGAATCATGCCACTAGACCAACGAGCCTTTGATAAATGTGGCAGACATCTTCAGATCTAAGTGAATACCATTCTATTATGATTGGATACAAATCTCCAAATCGAAAGCGTTACCGAAATTTGTAGAGAAATTGTTTGTATGTACTGATAAGCATGCCATATCTGGGGGCCGGAAGATAAACAGCGCAATGGGATGAAACATTATTTTGATCACTAATGTTGTAAAGACTCATACAACAATACAATTGAGTATACTAAACAAAAATACCATTTATAAAAATGCCACATTATATAAAGGCTCGTTGGTCTAGTGGCATGACTTTGACTTTGACTTTGAGTAGATAATCTGCAACGCTTCATAAGTTGAAGCCACACGCAGATGGTTGTGAGTGCGCGGTATACGACTTAGTTGCGGAGGTGAGGTGGTCTTAAGTGGTTGATGACCCGCTCCTTAAAGAGTTCGGATGACGTAGCGTTGACAATGGACTCTGGGAGAGTATTCCAATCGCTGATAGTTTGCGGGAAGAAGGACTTCTTGTAGCAGTCTTTGGTTGCTTGTGGTCTGATGAATGCTTTGCTGTTGTTGCGACGAGTGGTGCGTACGACTGGCGTGAGATAATTTGTTGCCGGTATGGCAACCTGACCGTTGATAGACTTATACAGCAGTGAGAGACGATTTGCTTGTCGTCTTAACTGAAGAGTGTCCCAATTTAATGTTTCTAACATTTGGGTGACACTGCTGTGGCGCTCGTAATCCCGACTAACAAATCTGGCTGCCCGCCTTTGCACAGATTCAATTTTATGTGTGAGTCCTTGTTTGTGGGGATCCCACACTGTGCTGCTGTACTCCAGTTGCGGACGCACCAGTGCCTTATAGGCTGTGGCTTTAAGGTCTTTGGTACAAGAATGCAGGTTTCTGGACACCACACCTAGCACTCGTTTGGCTTTGGATATACTTTGGTTTATGTGTTTATCCCATTTTAGGTCTTTTGTGATAGTGACACCTAAGTAGGGGTGTGAGTCAGTTTCTTCCAGAATTGATTGACCTAATTTGTACTGATGAGTGGTTTGGGTTCTGGAGTGCGAAACTTTGAGAACAAAACACTTCTTGGAATTAAATTTCATTTGCCAGGTGTCTTGCCATGATGAGAGTGTGTTCAAGTCAGTCTGTAAACTGTCGACATCAGAGCTGTCATGGATGGGGCGATACATAACACAGTCGTCGGCGAATAAACGGACCTCAGACGTGATCTTATCGGGGAGGTCGTTTATATACGCCAAGAACAAAAGGGGGCCGAGGACGGTGCCTTGGGGAACTCCCGATCTAACATGCACCCACTGCGAATGATCACCATCCACGACAACTCTCTGTCTCCGTTTAGTCAGAAAGTTTGAGATCCAAGTGTGAGTTCTGTTGGTAATGCCGTAGTTATGGAGTTTATGAAGTAATCTATTATGTGGAACGGTATCAAACGCTTTGCTAAAGTCCATTATGATCATGTCGACAGGCGTTTTAGCATCCATGGACTTGGCAAGATCATCGATGGTCATTACAAGCTGGGATTCGCAGGAATGGTTTTTGCGAAATCCATGCTGTCTGTTGGTGAGTATCTGATGTTTAGCAAAATGTCTCATAATATTACTGTGAAGGATGTGCTCAAAGAGCTTACAACATATGGGAGTCAGTGACACTGGCCGATAGTTTGAAGCTGTGGCTCGGTCTCCTTTTTTAAAAATTGGCATGATTCTCGCTTAGGGTGCGAGAGGTCCCGACTTCAATTCCCGGACGAGCCCTTGAATCTGTTTTTTAATCATTATAATCTGTTACTAAAAGTCACATTTGTACAGAATATCTTTTTTTAACGAGGGTTGATTTGTTGTTGCTATTATGAAGTAAAATGTGAGAATAATTGACAAAAAAGGGCTCGTCCGGGAATTGAACTCGGGACCTCTCGCACCCAAAGCGAGAATCATGCCACTAGACCAACGAGCCTGTGATAAATGTGTCAGACATCTTCAGATCTAAGTGAATACCATTCTATTATGATTGGATACAAATCTCCAAATCGAAAGCGTTACCGAGATTTGTAGAGAAATTGATAAGCATGCCATATCTGGGGACCGGAAGATAAACAGAGCAATGGGATGAAACATTATTTTGATCACTAATGTTGTAAAGACTCATACAACAATACAATTGAGTATACTAAACAAAAATACAATTTATAAAAATGCCACATTATATAAAGGCTCGTTGGTCTAGTGGCATGATTCTCGCTTAGGGTGCGAGAGGTCCCGAGTTCAATTCCCGGACGACCCCTTGAATATGTTTTTTTAATCATTATAATCTGTTACTATAGTCACATTTGTACAGAATATCTTTTTTTACGAGGGTTGATTCGTTGTTGCTATTATGAAGTAAAATGTGAGAATAATTGACAAAAAAGGGCTCGTCCGGGAATTGAACTCGGGACCTCTCGCACCCAAAGCGAGAATCATGCCACTAGACCAACGAGCCTGTGATAAATGTGTCAGACATCTTCAGATCTAAGTGAATACCATTCTATATATTATGATTGGATACAAATCTCCAAATCGAAAGCGTTACCGAGATTTGTAGAGAAATTGATAAGCATGCAATATCTGGGGACCGGAAGATAAACAGCGCAATGGGATGAAACATTATTTTGATCACTAATGTTGTAAAAACTCATACAACAATACAATTGAGTATACTAAACAAAAATACAATTTATAAAAATACCACATTATATAAAGGCTCGTTGGTCTAGTGGCATGATTCTCGCTTAGGGTGCGAGAGGTCCCGAGTTCAATTCCCGGACGAGCCCTTGAATATGTTTTTTTAATCATTATAATCTGTTACTATAGTCACATTTGTACAGAATATCCTTTTTTACGAGGGTTGATTTGTTGTTGCTATTATGAAGTAAAATGTGAGAATAATTGACAAAAAAGGTCTCGTCCGGGAATTGAACTCGGGACCTCTCGCACCCAAAGCGAGTATCATGCCACTAGACCAACGAGCCTGTGATAAATGTGTCAGACATCTTCAGATCTAAGTGAATACCATTCTATTATGATTGGATACAAATCTCCAAATCGAAAGCGTTACCGAGATTTGTAGAGAAATTGATAAGCATGCAATATCTGGGGACCGGAAGATAAACAGCGCAGTGGGATGAAACATTATTTTGATCACTAATGTTGTAAAAACTCATACAACAATACAATTGAGTATACTAAACAAAAATACAATTTATAAAAATACCACATTATATAAAGGCTCGTTGGTCTAGTGGCATGATTCTCGCTTAGGGTGCGAGAGGTCCCGAGTTCAATTCCCGGACGAGCCCTTGAATATGTTTTTTTAATCATTATAATCTGTTACTATAGTCACATTTGTACAGAATATCCTTTTTTACGAGGGTTGATTTGTTGTTGCTATTATGAAGTAAAATGTGAGAATAATTGACAAAAAAGGTCTCGTCCGGGAATTGAACTCGGGACCTCTCGCACCCAAAGCGAGTATCATGCCACTAGACCAACGAGCCTGTGATAAATGTGGCAGACATCTTCAGATCTAAGTTCAGTGTCCAGAGACCACTCTAGATCATCGAGATCTAGTATCAATAGTACTAGAAATTGTAGTGACAAAGCAATTCCTAAACCTAAAATGAAACAACCACGTCCAAAATGGCGCCAGACCCTAAAATGCATGGTCGTCAATTTTGGCGGCATCCGGAGTAAGGTTGCAGACTTAGCCATATGCATAGAAAACTACAGTCCTGACATAATAATTGGGACTGAAACGCACCTCAACAGCTCAGTCAATAGCAGCGAACTCTTCCCTCAAAGCTATTCAGTCATCCGTAAGGATAGGGAAAATGGCAGAGCTAAAGGGGGCGTGTGTATTGCGGTGCGTAATGACCTCATTACCACACACAGGTCGGACCTTGACTCAGAATGTGAAGCTGTTTGGGTCACATTGAAAGTTAAAGGAGTCAAAGACCTAACCATTGGCGCCTTTTACAGATCACAACAATTTGGCAACACGACCGAATATATGAACGCTCTGCGCGAATCCCTCAAAAAGATCAAGCGCGCATCCAATAATGGTCATATATGGCTAGCGGGCGATTTTAATTTTCCTGATATTAACTGGGATCTGCTAACAGTCAACCCTGGCGGTGCATATGCTAACCTCTCCCGGCAAATGCTGGATATTGTCAGCGATTTTGGCCTTGAACAAATCGTGAGCGAACCAACCAGGATAAATAATACACTGGACCTTTTCCTTACAACTAATCCCACCCTTGTGGAAAGGATCAGTACTGTCCCAGGTGTAAGTGACCATGATGGCATCCCAGTGGTAGTTGTGAATACTAGACCCAGGTATACCAAAATAAAACCGCACAAAGTATACAGATACGACAAAGCTGACATTACTGGTCTCAAAGAGGATCTAAAAAAGTGGTCTACAAAATTTGTTAATGATATTACCCCACAGACCACTGCAAATACCATGTTCAATGAATTCAAAAATGCCATTGAAACGGCCATGGATAAGTTCATTCCCTCTAAAATGATCACTAAGCGTAATAAATGCCCATGGCTAAATAAAAAAGTCAAACGCCTACACAAGCGTAAACAACGGGCTTTCAATTCTCATAGACGTATCAACTCTAGCGAAAGCTATGAAAAATTCAATTCTATCAGAAAAGACACTACCAGAGAGACTAGAAAAGTATACAGAAAACATATTAAATCTGTGTGCTCGGAATCCTTGAAGAAATTCTACTCTTATATCAAAAGTCTCAAGGTTGACGCGATTGGTATTCCAGCATTAAAAAAAGATGGAAGACTACACTCTGACAATAACGCTAAAGCCAGCATTCTAAATGATCAATTCAGCTCCGTTTTTACGCATGAAAATTCTCAACTGCCCTCAGAACCTGAGTCATTAATCTCTCCCATGCATGACATCATCATATATGAGGCCGGTGTCCTGAAACTCTTACAAAATCTTGACCCCCATAAGGCCACCGGCCCAGATGATGTCCCTGCCAACATTCTGAAATTGGCAGCTGAGGAAATTGCGCCAGCTTTAACCAAACTTTTCCAGCTCTCGCTTGACACTGGTGAGCTACCTGACTCATGGTTACAAGCAAACATCACACCTCTATTCAAAAAAGGGGACAGGACTCAAGCCTCAAATTATCGTCCAGTCTCTCTCACATCAATCTGTTGCAAAACCCTTGAGCATATCATCCATTCAAACGTCATAAAACATTTCAGTAAACACAATATCCTTACTGAAAAACAGCATGGTTTTCGTCGCGGGCACTCTTGCGAAACCCAGCTCATCCTCACTGCCCAAGACCTGGCAAAGTCTCTCGACAGTAAATCCCAAGTTGACATGGCAATAATGGATTTCTCTAAAGCCTTTGATGTTGTACCGCACAATCGCCTCCTCTCAAAACTCAAACGCTATGGTGTCCAAAACCAAATTCACGCCTGGATTAGTGCTTTTCTAAAACACCGGACACAGAGGGTCCTTGTCAGTGGTGAAAAATCCCCCTGGTGTAATGTCATCTCTGGGGTACCCCAGGGTACGGTGCTAGGACCGCTATTATTCCTTGCTTATATTAATGACCTCCCTGACCGTATTCAATCCTCAGTGAGATTATTTGCAGATGACTGTGTCATTTACAGA
The DNA here is from genome assembly GCA_035610835.1 of Ophiura sarsii. Taxonomy (NCBI): domain Eukaryota; kingdom Metazoa; phylum Echinodermata; class Ophiuroidea; order Amphilepidida; family Ophiuridae; genus Ophiura; species Ophiura sarsii. Next base: position 59,299,927 of record CM069458.1, on the reverse strand, counting down.
GAAATACACAACGATTATGACGCACGCATCCTTCAAGAAGATTTAAACACACTGGAGAAATGGAACAGACCTGGCTGATGAAGTTCAACACATCAAAATGCTTCATCATGAAATTGACACATGCCAGGACTACCAAACCCCACAAATACACACTAGGAGGTAACGAGCTAGCCAAAACCAATAACCATCCTTACTTGGGAGTATGCATTAACAACAAACTAAACTGGAACCAGCACATACAGGAAATCACAGCAAAAGCAAACCGAACACTTGGATTCATTAAAAGAAACTTACATTCATGCAATAAATCTACGAAGGAGGTGGCTTACAAATCCCTGGTACGACCAAAGCTTGAGTACTCCGCAACCGTTTGGGACCCCTACACAAAGAAAAACACTGACAAGCTTGAATCAGTTCAAAAAAGGGCGGCACGTTTCATTACCAATGATTACAAGTCACGTACACCTGGTTGTGCTACCCAAATGGTCAAAGACCTCAAACTTGAACCACTTAACATCAGAAGGAAAACCAGACGCCTCAGCATATTCCATCAAGCGAGACTCGGTCATCTGTCACTGCCCATTGCCAACCTCCTGCAGCCTGCCCAACGACAATCACGACATTCCCACTCTCTGGCTTACTCCACAATATCCACAAATAAGGACTGCTATAAAAACTCTTTTATACCACGTACCATAGCAGACTGGAACTCACTACCGGAAAACATTGCCAATCTAAACTCGAGTGAATCGTTCAAGAAATCAGTAACAACGCACCTACAACAAGCTCAAGAAAAGCAAGACTAAACACAGCAACACTACATGCGCAAATCATATCCTGACCGGATGACTCCACATGGAGTGTTGGCCAGTACAACCATCAAGTATCAAGTAGTGAATACCATTCTATTATGATTGGATACAAATCTTCAAATCGAAAGTGTTACCGAGATTTGTAGAGAAATTGTTTGTATGTACTGATAAGCATGCCATATCTGGGGACCGGAAGATAAACAGCGCAATGGGATGAAACATTATTTTGATCACTAATGTTGTAAAGACTCATACAACAATACAATTGAGTATACTAAACAAAAATACCATTTATAAAAATGCCACATTTATATATAAAGACTCGTTGGTCTAGTGGCATGATTCTCGCTTATAATAATAATAATAATAATAATAAAATAATAAAAATAAAAGGGTATTTATAATGCGCCTCACGTTGTGAACACAACCCCGAGGCGCATAACATACATGTATGAAAAAATATAAGAACATAGGGTGCGAGAGGTCCCGAGTTCAATTCCCGGACGAGCCCTTGAATATGTTTTTTTAATCATTATAATCTGTTACTTGTCTCCGTTCCCACCTTCTTTTTTACTTGCACCTATTGGCTATGACGTCAAATCAGCACCACATCCTAGTTTAGCTCCCACTAGAGCTGCTATAAGGATTATTCACTTCAAGCTTCAAGCTTCAAGTTACTAAAGTCACATTTGTACACAGTCAATAGTTAGGTCACCCAAGCCCTATATGAAAGCTATGAAGATTTGTTAAACGGGGTCAGTCGTCACAAACATGCACAAACACAATAGTCAAACAACCTTGCTATTGTCACGCTATTGTCAACACTCCCTACACAGAGGTCTGCAGTGCAAATCTGTACGATTTTCGCCATGTAATGTCAATGACAGATTTCATTCCGTGGTATAAAGCTATGAGGTTTCCGTGGTCTTCGCTATCTCCAAGCAGATAGAGCAATACGTACACGGACTTTTTTTGTAGACGAGGGTTCATTTCATGATTTGGTGAGGTTTAGAATGAGTTAGGATTCCTGTAATTTTGAAGACCACGGATTTTCAAAACGTGAATTTTCCGGCATTGTACGACATAAATTTGGTCACCAAACGTGTTTAAAACTATACATTTTACTGTTCTGCAGATGTTATTGACCCTCCTCTAAAATTCTACATGATTTTTAACACGTTTCTTAGTTTTTGAGATGCCCAATAGACCATTTCCCGAAGCTATTTCTAGCAAATATTGCAGTCACTATGACTCCATTGTTTTCTTGCGTATAACAAAATATGACATGCAGCGTGACCTCCCTACTGGCTGTACAGAATATCTTTTTTTTACGAGGGTTGATTTTTTGTTGCTATAAGTAAAATGTGAGAATAATTGACAAAAAAGGGCTCGTCCGGGAATTGAACTCGGGACCTCTCGCACCCAAAGCGAGAATCATGCCACTAGACCAACGAGCCTGTGATAAATATGACAGACATGTTCAGATCTATATAAGTGAATACCATTCAAGCATGATTGGATACAAAACAAAAGTGTTATCGAGATTTGTAGAGCAATTGTTTGTACGGGTGTTTGTATGTATTGATAAAGCATGCCATATCAGCCAGTAGGGAGGTCACGCTGCATGTCATATTTTGTTATACGCAAGAAAACAATGGAATCTTACATGTAGTGACTGCAATATTTGCTAGAAATAGCTTCGGAAAATGGTCTATTTGGGCATCTCAAATACTAAGAAACGTGTTAAAAATCATGTAGAATTTTAGAGGAGGGTCAATAACATCTGCAGAACGATAAAATGAATAGTTTTAAACACGTTTAGTGACCAAATTTATGTCGTACAATGTCGGGAAATTCACGTTTTGACAATCCGTGGTCTTCAAAATTACAGGAATCCTAACTCATTCTAAACCTCACCAAATCATGAAATGAACCCTCGTCTACAAAAAAGTCCATGTACGTATTGCTCTATCTGCTTGGAGATAGCGAAGACCACGCAAACATCATAGCTTCATACAAAGGAATGAAATCCGCCATAGAGATTACATGGCGAAAATCGTACAGATTTGCACTGCAGACCTCTGTGTAGGGACTGTTGACAATAGCATGACAATAGCAAGGTCGTTTGACTATTGTGTTTGTGCATGTTTGTGACGACTGACCCCGTTTAACAATCTTCATAGCTTTCATAGGGCTTGGGTGACCTAACTATCTGAAGACGAGAATGAACAAGACTCTTTGGCTGACCTGGAAGGCCTACCGATAAGGCCAAAATAAAAATTGTAAACATTTTGCTAAGTAACCTTAAATAAAATGTTTTTTAGACTATTATATTGTCACACTAGAAAAATTAGTTAAATTGACATATGGGCCTATACCAATTTTGTCTTGATATAAACCATACATTTTTTAGCCCCCCCCCCCCAAAAAAAAAATGAAATGAAGAAAAAAAAAGAAGTTCAAAACAATTTTGAAAAAAATAATTAAAAAAATCCGACCGACCCGATTTTAAATCTTGGTCACTTGAGGGCAACACAACTTTTTTTTGGCTCACTTTAAATTGTTACCGCTCCCATCAGACAGGTTCCCATCCTCTGATCTGGCCCTGTTTTGGGGCGGTTCTCGGATGGAAAATTTCACACCACTAAATGATTGTAGTCCTTGCCGACCACATTCGGCTTTTCCTGTGGCCCAATCATAATCATAATCATAAGTAATCAGGAAAGGTTGCCCTCAAATGATTAAATTTGGAATAATCCTGATTTTAGGACTAATATCTATTACCACAGTGCAAAAATAGATCTTTTCAATACATTTTGCAGGTTTGTGTGTGATTTTATCTGAAAATGTTCTGTAAACACTGCTGGTTAGGGGGGGGGGGGGGGGGGGGGGGGGGGGGGTACCGCGCCATTTTGTCCCGAAGCAATGGTTATGACGTCATATTTTTGTCGATTTTCTGAACTCTTGTATTGGATTTACGTGCAAAAAATATGCCCTTGGCATCATACTTTCCCAGGTGTGCAGTTCATTTTAAATTTCAGATGTTCTAAAATGGATGGTTTTCTAAACAATTCGAGAAAGAAAATCGAACTGCACACCTCAGAATTGCACAAAAAGCGTAAAAAAAGTCAACTTTTTTGTGCCTTTGAACAGAGTGGCGGCCGGGATTGTAGAATTTAACACAGTGCATTAACCCATGACACATGATATAAATACATTATTTGCAATACCTATTTCCAATTAGCACGGTTAGTGTAGTGGATGGAAAGTCGACATGAGGAGCGAAAGGTTGTGGGTTCGAGCCCCATTAGGAGCACTTTTGTTTTATATGCTGGATTTGCTTAACATCATCTGTATGCGTGCCCACGCGGACACCACACTGCTGGCGTTCACCGTATCAGTTACGCCATTTTTTTCTCTCGAAAATGTCAAAAAAATTACCGTTCTTTTAAAAATAAGGATTATAATCAAATTACAAACACATTTTGTGCGAGAGCAACACACACATTTGGCAAAAATGGCAAAATAAAAATCCGTTCGTTATAATTAAATGGACATGGTTAAATAATAAAACTATCACAAATACAGTCGTGGGTCTCTGTGGCGTGCGTAGGTTGGCCATGTCGTTGGCAATCGGAAATCACGGGTTCGAATATTCCATTTATTTTTCTATTTTTTAAACTTGATGGTAGATTAATGTAACATCATTGTTATGTCAATTTTTATCAATTATAAATGCCGCCCATGCGTTTATAGTTTTCTTTTTATTTATTTATCTATCATAAATGTATCCTTGATTTATTTAACTTTGTATCTAAACAATTAAAATGCGTAAACAATTATATTATTGCTCGATAAATAGAGTGATTTAACTTGAGTTCAGTTTGATATGATAGCAAAACTTGTTGTAAAACCATTTTACCAGCGTGTCCAACAATTTCTCCTTTGCACACTTTGGTAATAAATTCAGAGATGATGTCACTTTTAGCTTGTTATAGCTAGGCTCAATTACAAGCAAGTTTGCGACCGGGTTTGCGACCTCTATGATTTTAGGCTGGTAACACAATCCCACAGTGCATTTCGTTAAAACAGTGTAAATTATTTTTCCACGATACGGTATCACGTGATAACCTATGCTGGTTCCCTGCATCAATGGGCTCCACACAACTTATCCATAGATGCAGGTACGCGCCGATTTCCACTCAAAGCTGATTTGCTGGCATAAAGTCATGCATATTCATGATTGACAAAAAATAGATCCACAAATAAAGCCAGCGTCACGCTTAGAATGATAACAAATTTGCTGATTGGCACAGACTACATGTGTATCTGCGCTAACCACAGCGCCGGACTTCACACATATGCACGCATGTCATAGCGCGTTCCCCTATCGCGCTGTAGCTATGGCAGCGCGACAATGCATTCAGCGTTCTATGCGTTATCTCAGCTACAGTGTGTTGATCGTTATTTACCTTATGCCATAACAGAGCGACAATGCAATGTGTTGAACTTACGGTTACGGCCGGCAATGGATTTGCCTGTACCTGCACCTATGGATAAGTTGGGCCGGGGATCCAGGGTGCAGGGAACCAGCATAGTGATAACCACGATCGATTTCGCAAAATATTGCAAAATGGCGCGGTACCCCAGCCCCCCCTAACTGCTGGTCAATATGTGGATGATATTATGAGAGCGACACTCCAGCTGAAATCGGGGGCTTGTTTTTCGAACTTTTAGGGTAACCTTATTATAGGCCTATATATTTTGTACTTCAATGATCACAAATGTCATGAACTTGAAGACAAACGTAAAAGTTTAAAAATCTAGTCGCCTCGTATAAGCGAGAAAAAAAAAAATCGACGTTTTGTAACACCCCTTTAACATATTTAGTGGTGTGGTATCTTTAGTGACTGCGTGTTCAGTTTATATAGTGACTGTCTCTGTATTTTTAGAGATTCATTGTATTTGATTGAATTAAACTTTGATCAGATTGCTTGTTGCCGCCGTGCACAAGAACTTTATCTATTGGTTTGACCGCTGTCTGGATGTCTTCGTCACTATTTGTTTTGTTATTTTCATGTCTTGATTTAGCCACCGTCACACACGCTACGCTACTCTAGCAATTTGTTACAATAAATGACTGAACAGACTCCACAACGCTTGAACTCTTTGCGCTCTCACACATGCGTAGAAGCTCCACCACAACAAAATGACGCAGCCTGATTTGTCAGAGGTCGTCAACGCTTTCGCTCAGCGTTGGAGCGTTGTGGAGTCTGCTGAGATCTTAAGTTATAATCATGCTTTCTGGGATTGGGCCTACACGACTGCTCGACCAATGCGTTGCGTCGTACACGTAGCGCGTTTGCGATTATCGCGATGTGCGAAAATTAACCAACGCGCATTGCGTATACGCTTATACGCCACAGCGCAGAACTTACAACCTGCGTAACCATAGTCACTCAACGGTATGGATTGCGAAACAAACCACGCATGAACCGTCGGGCTTTTTCTTAAAACAAAAGGTAAGAGTTTGATAGTTTTGTTCATTAAACTATTGCGGCCAATTATTGGCAAAATATACACACTAAATTTTATGAGCTAAACGATTATTATCAGTCATTGAATTTGACAAAATATAAACATTTTGTTATTGTTTTTCTTGCAACGGATTGTAAACTGTAGTAACACGTTGTGAATTTTGACATTTTTAATCACGATTTTAGCGTTCAAAATGAACTTTTACTCCATACAAATCTTGGCGAAATTGTTGGTTTTGCATGGAATTATTTTTAAACTTGTTATAGACCTACCCCGTAATTTCCATCAATACTCAAAGCCCTGCCTTCATTTGAACATTCATTCAAAAATGTAAACCTTGATTTATAGAGGAGTTTATTAAAATTGTTTTGATGCATTAATGAATTACTTTTGATCCCTAATAATTATAGCTCAGGTGTCCTCTAGGCTCTACTACAGTGCCCCTGATGATAAAAAATGTCAAAACTCACATAGCCTACATCGTTCCAATTTAAAATCCGTTGCAAGAAAACAATAACAAAATGTTTATAATTTGTCAAGAGTGAAATAAAAGCGCTAAATCGTGCATGAAAACAGCGCAGGCCGCCCGGCAGGCCGCCATAAATTTACGAGCCCACACCACTCGAGCTCAATCAGTGGCGTAGCTAGGATTTTTTTCAGGCGGGGGTTGGGGTAGTCTGCTTTAGTATACCTTTTTCTTGTCACTCTATCACCATGTACCGATAGAGGGCTCACTCCCCATGGACCGCTCCCCATCCTCTGATCTCACCCCTGGTCGGTTCTCGGATGGGAAGTATCAGGGGGTGTTGTTCGATTGTGTGACAGTGAAATTATACAAGGCATACGAGTAGACTAGGGTTGGGGGAGATTTCTAAAATTTTCGTAAAAGGTTGCCCCATTCTTTTCCCAGTCAGTCACCTCGTGAATTTCACGTAAGTGTGTGTGTGTGGGGGTGTGTGTGTGTGTGTGTGTGGGGGGGGGGGGGGGGGGGGGAGGTCCAAAAAATTCGCACAGTCAAGAAAATCGCACGGTCCAAAAAATCGCACAGTCCAAAAAAACAGCCCAATCAACAAAAAATGGTCAATACTCCGGGCTTTAATCAGTTTTTTCTATACAATTCTCCATTATTTTAAAAAATCAAGCGAAAAATGGTCATTTTTAAATGGTCATAACGCATATTAAGCGCGCCATTCTTTATTCTCATTCTCCACTCTATAACTGTAAAAGTAATTTGAATGAAGTTTTCATCTTTTGTATTGTAATACCCAAGACTTAAGGCTAGATCCTCATGCTAACACCAATATGAAATATTAGCTCATGTTAATGTAAGACCGCTCCGAATATCGGTAACACTCGTTACGAAAAAAGACGCACCAAAAAAAATCCCAACTTTGTTTTGCTTGTGTATTTCAACTAACCAACCTACAATCAATTGGTCACTCCTGTAAGCAAGTACCTTTATAAGGTTTATAAAACTAGAATAATAACAAGAATTAAAGTTCTCACTTTTTTGTAAAATGCAAAATAGTCGGTAACACGTGTTACGGTAACACGTGTTACGGTAACACGCGTTACACTTTGTCCAGCCATTATTTACTAGCCTTAGATTCTTTATTTTATTTCTAAATTAAAATTAATTTTGACTTTGGCAATTGAACTAACATACGGTATTAACCATAAATAGTGATAAATAACACTTGAAAAATTGAGGTTTTAGCACGTTTTCCTGAATACGAGTTTGGTAACACGCGTTACGACATTTTGATGGCCTATTGTAGAGTGGTGGTTATGAATTTATCTAATTGTTTACTATTTTTAAATAGGGCCTAACTAGTAGAATTAAAATTATAAGTGGCGTAAATTAAAACCAAATCAATAAAGTAAATATTTTCAAAAAAGTGTTGCTCCGGTAACACGTGTTACCATTTTTGGGGTAAGAAAAGTCGAATTTTTTCATAACCAAATTAACCAAATGTTGTAACAATTTTTTCCTGAACCTTTGCATGAGCTTTGAACAACATAGAGGTAAAAATAAATCTTTTGGAGCAATTTTCAGTTTTTTTGCTCCGTCACATTTTCATGGAATCGCCCATATAAGCACTACAGCTTGCATCTATATATTATGCTGTCTTCCTGAGACAGGGGGAATAGCATTTTGAATTTAACAAAACCTAATATTTAAGATAGTATCAAAAATCGTATTTTGAACTATTCTTTTTGAGGTTTAAAAAATAATGTTTAAAATAACTGAACTAGGTTTAGACGTGTGAACTAAGAATTAGAGAATGAAGGTATTGTTTGAGACAATGCACTCTTAGAAAAAAGCGTGCTTCAGGGATGCTTGGCTGTTCCGTACATGGAACCATTTATAGCACCTTAAAAGGCCCCAACAAGAACCATTTTAAGGTTCAAAATGGGCAGAAAATGGGCAAAAATGGGTCTTTAGGGACCGTTCATTATTTATGGTGGAGGGTGGGGGGGGGGGGGGGGGGACAAATTCGAGACTTGTATGTTAAAATTACCTAACCCCCCCTACAGCTGAAACTGAAAATTACATGACCCCCCTGCTAACCAGTAGCTTTTTACACAACCCCACCCCCTCCCTGAAAAAAATCAACTTGTCACATACTTATACATGTATATACTTATGTCTTTACCTTTGGAATTTTGTTCATGGATATGTTGGCAAATTCTGTTTGTGCCCTATCTGAACGACCAATAATTTTATGATGGCCCTTCTTTTTATTGTGTGAAATTAGTAATGGGGAGCGTAGCGAGCGGAAATTGTGTCATATTTATACATTTTGGGTGGTTTTGTGAGTCTTTATAACCCGAACAAGTTAGCCTACATTCTGAGCAGAAACGTATAATCCAGTAAAACGTTCTACTTTTGTGAGCATTGGTGCAAAGCTGAGACGAGGTGAAAAGCATGCAATAAATCACATTTTTTTAGATAAAAAAAATTGGATTTTGTTACATTATACACCCTGTGGCTCTAATTTCTCGACCGTTGATGATTATATAGATGTTTTTCACCATATCGTCCGAGGCACAGACAAGATTTGCTGTCCAGAAGTCGTCTCATAGTAACAGATTTTGAAGTCGATATGTTTTAAGAAAATATACGCGAAGCGCAGAAAAAAATTACATTTAGGCCTACACTCCAAAATAGCCTCTAAAATCACCCCAATCACCACCATCTTTATAGTTTAAAAAAAGTTACACAACCCCCCACCCCTATTTAAGAATAAAAAGTTACATAACCCCCCCTATTTCAACATATGAAAGTTACATGACCGCCCCCTATAGTTTACCCAACCCCCCTCCAGCATAAATAATGAACGGTCCCTTAGAACCTCTTTAAGGTTCTCTATAGAACCTTTTTGGGTCCTCTAAAATCAAAGAACCTTTAAACCCTTAGGGTTCCATATACGGGACAGCCAAGAACCCATGAAGCACCCTTTTTTTGTAACATTGTGCTCGTGTTGTATTGTCTGACATAAATGCGGGCGATATTATTATTATAAGTACGCAAAAAATAATAATACATGCTTTGATTCATCACAGTAACCGATAAAAAACCCTGATCAAAGTGTATGGTAGATAATTAATTCACAAACAGTTAATTTGTGATTGATAATCGCTCTCGTCCTTAAATGATTATCAGGTACATGCACTGACCATGCTGACGTAGCTCTTCAAGTATCTTTATTATATAACCTATACGGTTATAAATACATTTATATACATGTACATGTCATACTTATGTATTTTGCACTCTCCATTCCCTCTCTCATTCTATCTTTCAGGTCTTATTTCAGATTCCATATTTTGCCGAAAATGAAGATTGAATTATGATGAGCCATCTAACGGACGTCGTCATCTGTTACGTGGTCCTGTACTTGTCAGTACAGAGTAGCTGGGCGGATCATGGAAGTGATAATAGTTGTAAGAGCTATATTAATATATGCATAATAGTTTTAGAAATTTATCATGGTCTGTATGTCACTAATCATCCCATTCTAAAGCGCGTCCAGGTTATTTAGAAAAGTGCAATACACGTGTGGATAATACTGGATTGAAATAGAGCGCTCACTCAAATGATAAGGTCTACAAATTGATAGATGACCTTGATTTGTGAATTCCAATTACATTGTCAGAAAGTCGTGGGCTTGAGTCCCGCTGTGGTGTTTGAGTAAGGCGCTTTAGCGCAATTACTTCTCTCCACCCAGGTGTAATTAAATGGTAGCTGTTTGGGGATAATCACGATCTAAGTGTCTGATACGAATACGCGCCATTATCAAAAAATCCGTAAGGTAGGCAGCAATAACCTATGAAGCGAATTGATTCTGATGTATCCTACCTACTGAGCAGCGGAATAAATGAAAAGCGCTTTGAGCATAATTAATTTGATCAAGCGCTATATAACAACTAATATTTTTAAAATGTATTTGCGAGCTTTACGAGCCTTCTTTTATTTTGACATTTCAGTTTGTTCTGAGCCCCTCGGTATGGAAAGTGGAGCGATACTAGATAGTCAGATTACCGCTTCAACTGAATGGGATTGGTCAGTGTCTCCAAGTCACGGTCGATTAAACGGTGGACCAAGCTGGAGTTCAAGTCTTCTGGATGTCCACCAATGGATTCAAGTTGATTTTGGATACATAAGAAAGGTATCCGGGATAATATTGCAAGGAAGAAGAACTGGTTCTCCGCAGTGGGTAACTAAGTACCAGGTCACGACTAGCATTGATGGTGATACATGGACATTTGTGAAGGATAACCAGCGGAATGATGTGGTAATATCAAGCTGTAGGCATTATTAACACATTATTTGATACAGTGGTGTATTCAGCTTTTGGAAACTGGGGGGGGGGGGGGGGGGGGGGGGGGGGAGGGGGGGGGGGGGGGCACGGTATAATTGTAACCGACGAAAGGCATGATGTACCGACAAAAAAATCGTAAAAGTGACCCAATTTTTTCCCCGTCAGCAGCTGAAATCTTGATAAGTGTGGGGGTGTGTGTGGTTGGGGGGGGGGGGGCGGTCAGCGATGACGTTGTCCCTCAAAAACTGCTGAAAAAATCGCATGGTAGAAATCGCAAATCTACCGACGGAAGCTCAAGTTTACCGACGGGGATATTTCAGGGGGGTCACCGGTCCCCTGCCCCAACCCCTTGTATACGCCACTGATTTTATAGCAAAGTACCCTTTTTGTGTGTACAATTCTGTACAAAGAGCTCTGATGACGGGCCAATCTATTGGTTTACTGCAACTCACAGAGCAGAGAACATGCATCTTTTATAATAAATATTTGTCGAAAACGCTGCTTCATATGTTGCAAAAAAATGTATTTTTTTATAAATAGGCTACGTCATGCACCATAACTGAGGAAATGTAACATCAACCCTCGTCCTCCTAAGGGGTGAGGTGGTGGGGTGGGGGTTGTCCGGGGGAGGGGGGGGGGGGGGGGGGGGTTGTAAAGATCTCTAGTTTGATCAGTTACAAAATTGGCGAAGCCTTCTACCATGCTTAGGCCTACAGCAGCAATTTTGAATTGATTCAACTATCTCCAATACTCTCTCGTTTTTATCGCATCCCCAACTTTCAGTTGGGATAAGTTTCACTTCATTAATATAGATACACTCTCAGCAAAAAAGGTTCGGAAAGGGCTCTTTGAGTAAGCTCGGGGTTCGATGTAGAACCTTCTGCACTCAAGGAACCTTTAATGGTTCTAAGAAGGATACAAATGGTTCCAAACCAGAATGAAAGGTTCTTCCTGAGTCAATGGTTCCTTATAGAACCCTAAAATACGAAAAAGGGTACCATGAAAAGCTGTGAGAGTTCTTTATAATGACTTGCACTTCAGAACTATTTGATACACGGGTCCAAGCCAACATCGATCGGGGACCAACCCTTAATATTTTGTCCACTTTGGCCTGTATACGGGCCAAAGAGGACAACATATTAAGGGTCCCATGAGGGCCTACTGTGAGCCCACGGTCGATGTTGGCTGGGGTGTGCATCGGCTTCTTTAAAATTAACACCATGGAAAGTAGATTTCGTAAGGATTTATTTATCCATTTTATTATCATGATTAATTCAAGACGTCACTCACTTAGGGAGCAAATCAAAACTCGACCGCGCGGCAACCGGCGGATGGACCGCATATCATTGTTTAGAACAATAGAAACCGGCTGCAACCTCACGGAACTGCACGGAACCGGCGGTTGCCGGGCGGTCGAGTTTTGATGTGCTCCCTTAGTGATTGTTCATCAAACCAGATACATGCATTATATTAATGAAGTAAATTAGAAAAGTATGCATACAGCAAAATAAAATGGTGCTTGAAACAATCTATTTCTAAATATTTCTGAAGAATCCCAAGGGTTCTTAATAACAAAACTGAAGAACCTTTCAAGAGGGTTCTTTAACCCTGAAGAACCCTCAGGGTTCCATATAGAGGACAAAACTGTATAACCTTTTTTTTTGTTCTTTAAAGAACCTTTCAAGTTTCATATAGAGGACAAAACTGAAGAACCTTTTTTTGATTCTTTAAAGAACCTTTCAAGAGGGTTCTTCAATGAAATAGTTCTTGGAAAGAACCCATGAGGGTTCCATATGGAGGACAACGTGAGGAACCATTTATGATTCTAAGTTGAACCTTTTTTTGCTGAGAGTGTATGATTTATGACAGCGCGTCAATTTTACCGTCTTTTCTTCGGTTATAATAAAACGAAGTCTAATATTGGCGGCTGACAATTTTATTTACATTTTTTCTTGTTGCTTTATAGATATTTGATGGCAACACATCTAACGAAGATAGAGACTCATCGGTGACCAGTATGTTTAATTTACCGGTATTGGCATCCTACATCAGAATACGACCTACAGATGGTACGGACACATAAGTTTGAGGTTTGAAGTTCTTGGTTGTGGTAAGTTAACAATTTGAAATTACTTAAAAACAATATAGATTTACGATAGGCCTACAGTTCAAAACTAGGACTTGCGTTGTTTTTTCATCCTGCATGTCATATACGGTATACAAACACAAATATTCATACGCAGGCCTACAACAGCAAACCTATAATTTAAACAGGCGCGTGTTCAGGGGGTGGGGGCTTTCTCAGAAGAAAAGGGATTGTGGGGGGGGGGGGGGGGGGGGGGAGAAGGGACTCCGCCCTCGACCGTCGACTCCCACAAACTTAACAAAATGTAGGGCCAATTTAAAGTTGTCATTGTTTTTACCCTTTATAGAAACATTTATGAGAGACCTGTCTTGGTTTTACAAGAGGGAGGAAAGGCGGGAGGGGAGGATCAGGAAGAGGACATTTTGTATTAGTGTCTCTCATATCTCTCTGAGTCTCTAAACCATGTTAGTGTTTTATAACAAATGTAAATATTTATAGCAAGTATTGAGTAATCTAGATCATTCAGACCAGCTAAAACACAACAGCTCCATCTCTGAACCCCCGCCGACGGCATTCCAACATACCCCCTAATTTGCGTATCCAGGAAAAAAAAGGGGGGGGGGGGGGGTGTTACTGTAGACATTGGAAAAAGAGTAAAAAAAGGAAGATAATTGAAATTCACCCATCAGGGGTGCAAAAGGTTAGCCTAATAGTGTACGGTGTTTCGTTGGATTCTCAATGAATTTGCACCATATACAATGAAGGACATTAATTTTTTACTTTCCTAATCTAAGATTTATTTGACACACTTGAACTTAAAAGTAGTTTCAGATATCTTTCTTCCCCAGGATCGGCCCTTATTATTATGCTTGTTACCCGGGGGCACGGATTTGGCGTGGGGTCCAGGGGCGTAGCAACCGCGAGGGTTAAGGGGGCAGCGCCCCTTTGAAGCTGTAGGGTTGTCAGCCATTTTGAAGTCCCTGCCCTGATGGGAGGGCTCTCCTGGCCTATATTTCTTTGAATTAAGACATTTTCGTGTCGTATTTTTGTCTTCATTTTATATCATATTTTAAAGAAATCATAAGTCCATGATTCCCTTGTCAAATTAACCAACGGTGCCAATATCTCAACCCGATACACAACGACAATGACCCTATTTTGGCTACGCAACAGGGGTTTAAATTCACATTTATGCACGCGTTTTATACGAATTAGGTTTCGATTCCCCGACTTGAAATTGGATAGAATAAAGTTTAAACCCTTCCTCCGAATAGGTGTATATCCCCAGCCCACCCGAAGACTTTTGTACTTGGTTACCTGTTTTTGAAACCTTGCGCGCGTAGCACGCGAATTTTCTTCTTCTAAACTCAATAATTTGTGGCTATAAATAATATATTTTGTTTGGTTTGAAAATGGGCTTTAAGAATTATATTTCTGGACATATGCGCGCGAAAATATGTTTGTCATACTTTTTTTCTACTATTTGCATACAAATTTGGTTTCGATTCCCTTGACTGACGGCTTGAAATAAGGTAGTATTTTATAGTATAAAGAATATAAAATAACCTTAATTCCCCCGAATAGAAGTGATCCCCACCCTCACCCATGCCGGGAACATACAAATTGGGGGGGGGGGGGGGGGGGGGGGCGGAGTTACACTTGTGTACAGGCTGTACCCGTCGATGCCCAAAGTGCAATAACATTTTTTCATCATCAAAATCAGTTCTATCATATTTGATATACTGTCAGTCAATAGTTAGTTACTCAAGCC